>PVKS010028514.1:0-26346 GCA_004027875.1 Aplodontia rufa
GCCCCTCCAGCATCTATTGTTGTTTATTTTCTTCATCTTTGCCATTCTGACTGGTGTAAGGTGATATCTTAATGTGGTTTTCATTTGCATTTCTCTGATTACTAATGATTTAGAGCACTTTCTCATGTATTCATTGGCTTGATCAATGTCCTCTGGTGAGAAGTCTCTGTTTAGCTCTTTGGCCCATTTATCAATTGGATCCCCCTCTTTCTAAGGGGAACGAACACCCTCATGCCCCCGCGAAGGGAAGTAAAACCGTGAGAGACCCGCTAGGTACCGACCTCCACCATCAACCCGTCCCCAGTCAGGGGGGCGTTCAGCAGATAGAGAGGGTTAAAGGATAGTTCGGAGGTCCAGGTGCACAAGCCCCCTGGGAACAAGGCGCCGCAGAGCGGACCCCCGAGTTTGGCGAAGCAACCCTTCCCCACAGACCTTCCTCTCTCTCATTCCCGACTCCGTCCCAGCATCTGAGACTGTGCCCCCAGGCAGAGTGGAAAAGAGGATGGAGAAGAAGTGAGAGAAAGGGTCATCACCACACACAGGGTGCCGACTTCACCCCGCCCCTCGTAACCGAAGAGGGCAGGAGCAACCAGCACGGCGACGCCCCACTTTGTATCGGGAATGAGCACCCTCCTCCCCCCGCGTTGGGAAGGAAAGTCAAGCGAAACCCGACAGGGCCTGTATTCCATCCCCACCCAATCCACTGCTGGTCGGCGGCGGGCAGGAAGAGAGGAGCAAAGCGAGTCTCGGAGGTCCTGGTGGACATGCTCCCTGGGAACAGGGAACCGCTGAGCGCATCCAGAGCTTGGTGGACCAACACTTCCCCACCGACCTTTCCTCTCTCTCTCCCCTTCCCAGCCCCGGAGGCTGTGCCCCAAGGCTGAGTGAAAAGAGGATGGAGTAGAAGTGCAGGAATAAGTTGTCACCCACCACCGGGTGCCGGTTTCTTCACACACCACCAAACCAACGAGGGTAGGATCAATCACCGTGGTAACACCCCCTTTATAACTGGAAGGAGCACCATCCTGCCACCAGGACGGGAAGGAAAGGTGTGCAAAACCCGCCAGGGACCAATCCCCCCCAAACCTGGCAGCCCGCCGGGCGGGGCCCAGCAGGAAGAGAGGGGCCAATTGACTCTCAGAGATGTAGTTGGACAAGCCTCCTGGGAACAGGGTGCTAGGGAGCGGCACAACGGCCTTGGTGGAGCAACACTTCCCCACTGAACTTTCCTCTTTCTCTCCCCTTCCCGACCCCGTCCCAGCCCTGGAGGCTGTGCCCCAGGGATGGGTGAAAAGAGGATGGAGTAGAAGTACAGGGAAAGTGTCGTCATCCCCAACCAGGTGCCGGAGTCTCACCAAGCCTCCAAGCCAATGAGGGACGGATCAATAACCAAGGCGACCCCGCATTTATAACGGAAACCAGCACGCACCTGCCCCGCGATGAGAAGGGGAGCAGTGCGAGTCCAGCCAGAGACCGACCTCCTCCCTACCTCGCACCATCACCGGCGGTGGAAGGCAGGAAGAGAGGGGCCAAGTAACTCTCAGAGGTCCCGGTGAACACAGCCCCTGGGTAAAAGGCGCTATGGAGCGGCCCCCCGGTCTTGGCAGAGCAACCCTTCCCCACCGACCTTTCCTCTCTCTCTCCCCTTCCTGACAACTCCCAGCCCTGGAGGCTGTGCCCCCGGGCTGAGTAAAATGAGGATGGAGTAGAAGTGTGGGAAAAGTTCATCACCCAAAAACAGGTGCCGGCTTCTTCACACCCCTCCAAAGGAAAGAGTGCAAGATGAATCACCAAGGTAAACCCCCTTCATAACGGGAATGAGCAACCTCCTGTAACCGCGACGGGAAGGAAAGACATGCAAGACCCTCTAGGGACCAACCTACCCCCATCAGGCCCCCAGCTGGCGTCGCCCAACAGGAAGTGTGAGGCCAAGTAACTCTCAGAGGTCAAGTTGGACACGCCCCCTGGGAACAGGGTGCCAGGGTCGGCACTCTGGCTTTGTCGGAGCAACACTTCCCCTCTGACCTTTTCTCTCTCTCCCATTCCCGACCCCGTCCCAGCCCCGGAGGCTTTGCACCCGGGCGGAATGTTAAAGAGGATGGAGAAAAGTGCAGGAAAGGGTCGTCAAAGCCCACAGGTTGCCGGCGTCTCCATGCCTCTCCAAGCAGAGGAGGGGAGGTTCAAACACCATAGCGACTCCAAGCTTCGTAACAGGAACCAGCACCCTGCTGGGCGGCGCCCAGCAGGAAGAGAGGGGCCAAATGACTCTCAGAGGTCACGTTGGACATGAACCCTGGGCATAGGGCACCTCTGAGCGCATCCCGGGGTTGGCGGAGCAACACTTCGCCACAGATCTTTACGATCTCTCTCACCTCCCCGACCCCGGAATAGCCCTGGAGGCTGTACCCCAGGTGGAGTGGAAAAGAGGATGGAGAAGAATTGCGGGAAAGTGTCATCACCGCCCACCGGGTATCGGCTTCTGACCGCCCCTCCAAGCCAAGGAGTGCAGGATCAACCACCACTGCGACCCCCCCACTTCGTAACAGGAACAATCAGCATCCTCTCACCGCGACGGAAAGGAAAGGCGTGGGAGACTCGCCAGGGAACGGACTCCCATCCCAACCCGCCCCAGGACGGGCGGCGGACAGCAGGAAGAAAGGTGACAATTGACTCTCGGAGGTCAAGTTAGACACGCCCCCTAGGAACAGGGCGCCACGGAGCGGACACACCCCTCACCCGGCCCCCCGCCATGAGGCGCCCAGCAGGAAGAGATGGACCAAGTGACTTTCGGAGGTCAAGTTGTACAAGCCACCTGGGAACAGGGTGCCAGGGAACGGCACCCCGGGCTTGGTGGAGCAACACTTCTCCACCGACCTTTCCTGTCTCTCTCCCCTTTCCGACTCCTCTGAGCCCTGCCGGCTTTGCCCCTGAGCGGAGTGGAAAAGAGGATGGAGAAGAAGTGCAGGAAAGGGTCATCACCGACCACAGGGTGCCGGCTTCTCCCCGCCCCTCCAAGCCAACGAGGGCAGGATCAACCACCATGGCGACCCCTCACTTTTTAACGGGATGAGCACCCTCCTACCCCCGCAACGGGAGGGAAAAGCACGCGAGACACGCCACGGACCGACCTCCCCAAACACACCGCCCCCTGCTGTGTGGCGGCCAGCAGGAAGAGAGTGGCCAAGTGACTCTCGGAGGTCCCGGTGGATACGCCACCTGGGAAAAAGGCGTTGTGTAACGCCACCCCGGTTTTGGCAGAGCAACCCTTCCCCACCGACCTTTCCTCTCTCTCTCCCCTTCCCGACCCCGTACCAGCCCGGGAGGCTGTGCCCCAGGGCTGAGTGAAAAGAGGATGGAGTAGAATTGCTCGGAAAGTGTCGTCACTCCCCACCAGGTGCCAGCGTCTCCCCGTGTGTCCAAGTCAACAAGGGCAGAATCAACCACAACGGCGACCCCCCATTCGTAAAGGGAACGAGCACTCTCCTGCCCCTGCGATGGGAAGGAAAGAATGCGAGACCCGACAGAGACCGACCTCCCAGCCACCCCGACCCATGCCGGGTGGCGGATAGCAGGAAGAGAGGGGCCAAGTGATTCTCGGAGGTCCCGATGGACACCTCCCGTGGGAACCAGGCACCATGGAGCGGCACCCCGTCTTGGCGGAGCAACCCATCTCCACCATCCTATCCTCTTTCTCTCCCCTTCCTGACCCCGTCCCAGCCCCGGAGATTGTGTCCCAGGGTGGATTGGAAAAGACAGTGGAGAACAAGTGCGGGAAAGGGTCGTCACCGCCCAAAGGGTGCAGGGTTCACCACACCCCTCCAAGCCGAAGATGGCAGGAGAAACCACCAGGGAGACAAACCACTTTTTAACGGGATGAGCACCCTTCTCCCCCCGCGATGTGAAGGAAAGGCGCGCAAGACCCACCAGGGCCTGACCTCGAACACAACCCCATCCCCTGCCTGTCGGCGGCGGTCATGAAGAGAGGGGACAAGGGAGGCTCAGAGGCCCTGGTGGACACGCCCCCTGGGACAGGGCACCGTGAAGCGGACCCCAGGGGTTTGTGTAGCAACCCTTCCCCACTGATCTTTCTTCTCTCTCTCCCATTCCTGACCCCGTCCCAGCCCTGGAGGCTGTGCACCCCGGCGGAATGTTAAAGAAGATGGAAAACAAGTGCGCGAAAAGGTCGTCACCGCCCACCGGCTGCCGGCTTCTCCAAACCCCTCCAATCCAGGAGGGCAGGATCAACAACCACGGCGACACTCCACTTTGTAATGGGAATGAGCACACTCCTGCCCTGCGACGGGAAGGAAAGGCACGATAGACCCACTAGGGACCGATCTCCCCACCAAAATGTCGCCTGTCTGGCGGCGCCAACAGGAAGAGAGGGGCAAAGCGATGCTGGGAGGTCCCGGTGGACACGCCCACTGGGGACAGGGCGCCTGTGAGCACATCCAGGGCTTGGCGGAGCAACCCTTCCCCACCGACCTTTCCTCTCTCTCTCCCCTTCCCGACTCTTCAAAGCCCTGGAGGCTTTGCCACTGGTAGAGTGAAAAGAGAATGGAGTAGAAGAGCGGGAAATGGTCATCACCGCTCACCGGGTGCCGTTTTCTTCAAAGCCCTCCAAACCAACGAAGGCAGGATCAATCACCATGGTGAGCCCCCTTCATAACTAGAACAAGCACACTCCTTCCACTGTGACAGGAAGGAAAGGCATGTGAGACCCGCCAGGGACCGAACACACCCCTCACCCGGCCCCCGCCATGAGGCGCCCAGCAGGAAGAGATGGACCAAGTGACTTTCGGAGGTCAAGTTGTACAAGCCACCTGGGAACAGGGTGCCAGGGAACGGCACCCCGGGCTTGGTGGAGCAACACTTCTCCACCGACCTTTCCTCTCTCTCTCCCCTTCCCGACTCCTCTGAGCCCTGCCGGCTTTGCCCCCGAGCGGAGTGGAAAAGAGGATGGAGAAGAAGTGCAGGAAAGGGTCATCACCGACCACAGGGTGCCGGCTTCTCCCCGCCCCTCCAAGCCAATGAGGGCAGGATCAACCACCATGGCGACCCCTCACTTTTTAACGGGATGAGCACCCTCCCACCCCCGCGACAGGAGGGAAAAGAACTCGAGACACGCCACGGATTGACCTCCCCAACCACACCGCCCCCTGCTGTGTGGCTGCCAGCAGGAAGAGAGGGGCCAAGAGACTCTCGGAGGTCCCGGTGGATATGCCACCTGGGAAAAAGGCGTTGTGTAACCACACGTGTTGGGAAGCGTAGAGACAGGAAAGGTCAGAGGGGAAGTGTTGCTACGCCAAGTCTGGGGTGCCGCTATCTGGCACCCTGTTCCCAGGGAGCTTGTCCAACTTGACCTCTGAAAGGCCATTGTTCGATTTCTTCCTGTTGGGCGCCACCCAGCAGGGCGCCGGATGAGGGAGGTTTCATCCCTAGCGGGTCTCGCACGTCTTTCCTTCCCGTCGCGAGTCCAGGAGGGTGCTCATTCCTGTTATGAAGGGGGTTCACCGCGGTGATTGATCCTGCCCCCTTTGTTTGGAGGGGTGTGAAGAAGCCGGCACCCGGTTGGCAGTGACGACTCTTTCCTGCACTTCTACTCCCTCCTATTTTCAATCAGCCCTGGGGCACAACCTCCGGGGCTGGACACGGTCGGGAAGGGAAGAGAGAGAGGAAAGGTCGGTGGAGAAGTGTTGCTCCACCAAGAACGGGGTGCTGTTCCCTGGCACCCTGTTCCCAGGGGGCTTGTCCAACTTGACCTCAGAAAGTCAGTTGGTCGATTTCTTCCTGCTGGGCGCCACCCAGCGGGGCGCTGGGTGAGGGGGGAAGTTGGTCCCTGGCGGGTCGTACACCTTTCCTTCCCATCGCGGTGGCAGGACGGTGCTTGTTCCAGTTATGAAGGGGGTTCACCATAGTGATTGATTCTGCCCTCCTTGGTTTGGAGGGCTTTGAAGAAACCAGCACCCGTTGGGCGGTGATGACCCTTTCCCGCTCTTCTACTCCATTCTCTTTACGCTCCGCCCAGGGGCACAACCTCCGGGGCTGGGAAGAGTCGGGAAGGGGAGAGAGAGAGGAAAGGTCGGTGGGGAAGGGTTGCTCCGCCAAGCCTGGATGCGCTCACAGGCGCCCTGTCCACAGTGGGTGTGTCCACCGGGACCTCCCAGCATCGCTTTGCCCCACTCTTCCTTTTGGCGCCACTCGAGAGTTGGCGGTTTGAGGGGGAGATCGAACCCTGGCGGGTTTCGCGAGCCTTTCCTTCCCATCAGAGGGGCAGGAGTGTGCTCATTCCCATTACAATGTGGAGTGTCGCCGTGGTAGTTGATCCTGCCCTCCTTGGATTGGAGGGGCTTGGAGAAGCCAGGAGCCGGTGGTCGGTGACGACATTTTCCCGCACTTCTTCTCCATCTTCTTTAACATTCCGCCAAGGTGAACAGCCTGCTGGGCTGGGATGGGGTCCGGAATGGGAGAGAGAGAAAAAGATCTGTAGGGAAGGGTTGCTCCGCCAAACCGGGGGGGCCGCTCCACAGTGACTTTTTCCCAGGGGGCGTGTCCACCGGGACCTCCGAGAGTCACTTGGCCACTCTCTTCCTGGTGCCAGCCACCCGGGGGGTGCGGTGTGGGTTTGGATGTCGGTCCCTGGCAGGTCTCGAGTGCTTTTCCTTCCCCTCGCGGGGGGAGGTGGGTGCTCATCCCGTTAATAAGTGAGGGGTCGCCGTGGTGGTTGATCCTACCCTCGTTGACTTGGAGGGGCGCGGAGAAGCCGGCACCCTGTGGGCGGTGATGATCCTTTCCTGCACTTCTTCTCCATCCTCTTTAATATTCCGCCCGGTTGCACAGCCTCCGGGGCTGGGACGGGGTCGGGAATGGGAGAGAGAGGAAAGGTCAGTGGGGAAGTGTTGCTCCGCCAAACCCGGGGGGCCGCTCCACAGCGCCTTTTTCCCAGGTGGCGTGTCCACCGGGACCCTCGATATTCACTTGGTCCCTCTCTTCCTGGTGGCTGCCTCCCGGCGGGAGGTGGTGTGGGTGGGGAGGTCGGTCCTTGCAGGTCTCGAGTGCTTTTCCTTCCTGTTTTGGGGGGAGGAGGGTGCCCATCCCGTTACAAAGTGGAGTGTCGCTGTGAAGGTTGATCCTGCTCTCGTTGGCTTGGAAGACTGGGGAGAAGCCGGCACCCTGTGGTCAGTGATGACCCTTTCCTGCACTTCTTCTCCATCCTCTTTTCCACTTGGCCTGGGGTCACAGCCTCCAGGGCTACGAGGAGTCGTGAAGGGGAGAGAAAGAGGAAAGGTCAGTGTGGAGTTTTGCTCCGACAGCCCGATGTGCTGTTCATTGTCAACCTGTTCCCAGGGGCCTGTCCAACTTGACCTCGCAGATTCACTTGTCCCCTCTGTTCCTGCTGCGTGCCACCGGGCGGGAGGCCGGGTGAGGGGGAAGTTCAATCCCTGGCTGGACTCGCACGTCTTTCCTTCCCGTTGCAGTGGCAGGAGGGTGCTCGTTCCA
Source organism: Aplodontia rufa (assembly GCA_004027875.1). NCBI lineage: Eukaryota > Metazoa > Chordata > Mammalia > Rodentia > Aplodontiidae > Aplodontia > Aplodontia rufa. The sequence continues at coordinate 7,501 of PVKS010028514.1, forward strand.
GTTACGAAGGGTGGTCACCATGGTGATTGATTCTGCCTTGGTTGGTTTGGAGGGGTGTGAAGAAACCGGCACCTTGTGGGGGGTGACGACCCTTTACCCCAATTCTACTCCATCCTATTTCCAATCAGCCTGGGGGCACAGCCTCCGGGGCTGGGAAGTGTCGGGAAAGAGAAAGAGAGAGGAAAGGTTGGTGGGGAAGGGACGCTCCGCCAAGTCCTGGATGCACTCAGAGGCGCCCTGTCTCCAGACTGCGTGTCCACCGGGACCTCCCAGCATCGCTTACTCCTCTCTTCCTGCTGGCGCCGCCCGACGGGGGCGGTTTGGGGGGGGAGAACGGATCCTGGCGGTTCCCGCGTGCCTTTCTTTCCCGTCGCAGAGGCAGGAGTGTGCTCTTTCCCGTTACAAAGTGGGGTGCCTCCGTGGTGGTTTCTCCTACCCTCTTTAGATTGGAGGGGTGGGTTGAAGCCGGCAGCTGGTGGGTGGTGACGACCCTTTCCCGCACTTGTTCTCCATCCTCTTTTCCAATCCACCCTGGAGCACAGCCTCCGGGGCTGGGATGGGGTCGGGAAGGGGAGAGACAGAGGTAGGTTGGTGGGGAAGGGTTGCTCCGACAAGCCAGGGTGCTGCTCCCTGGTGCCTGCTTCCCAGGGGAGATGTCCATCGGGACCTCCGAGAATCACTTGGCCCCTCTCTTCCTGCTATCTGCCGCCTGATATGGGTCAGGGTGGGTGGGAGGTTGGTCTCTGTCCTGTCTCGCATCTTTTCCTTCCCATCGCGGGTGCAGGGGAGTGCTCGTTCCCTTTACGAAGGGGGTTCGCCATGGTGATTGATCCTGCCCTTGTTTGCTTGGACATGCGGGGAGACGCTGGCACCTGGTGGGGGGTGACGACACTTTCCGTGCACTTCTACTCCATCCTCTTTTCACTCAGCCCTGGGGCACAGCCTCCGGGGCTGGGACGGGGTCGGGAAGGGGAGAGAAAGAGGAAAGTTCGGTGGGGAAGTGTTGCTCTGCCAAGCCCGGGGTGCCGTTCCCTGGCACCCTATTCCCAGGCGGCTTGTCCAACTTGACCTCCGAAAGTCATTTGGTCCATCTCTTCCTGCTGGGCACCACCCAGCGGGCGCCGGATGAGGGGGGAGGTTGGTCCCTGGCGGGTCTGGCACACCTTTCCTTCCCCTGCCGGTTTCAGGAAGGTGCCTGTTCCACTTATAAAGAGGGCTCACCATGGTGATTGATCCTGCCCTCGTTGGTTTGAAGGGCTTTGAAGAAACCGGCAACTGGTGGGCGGTAATGACGCTTTCCCGCTCTTCTACACCATCCTCTTTTCACTCCGCCCGGGGCACAGCCTCTGGGGCTGGGAAAAGTCGGGAAGGGGAGAGAAAGAGGAAAGTTCAGAGGGGAAGTGTTGCTCTGCCAAGGCCAGGGTGCCGCTCCCTGTAACCCTGTTCCCAGGGGGTGTGTCCAACTTTACCTCTGAGAGTTACTTGGCCCCACTATTCCTTTTGGGCGACGCCGGCTCCGGGCTGGATGGGGTGGAGGTCGGTCCCTAGCGGGTCTCGCAAGCCTTTCCTTCCCTTCGCGGGTACAGAAGTGTGCTCGTTCCCGTTATGAAGGGGTTCACCGTGGTGATTGATCCTGCCCTCTTTCGTTTGGAGGGGTGTGTAGAAGCCGGCACCTGGTTGGGGGTGACGAACTTTTCCCGCACTTCTACTCCATCCTCATTTCACTCAGCCCTGGGGCACATCGTCCAGGGCTGGGAAGGGTTGGGAACAGTTGAGAGAGAGGAAAGTTCGGTGGTGAAGTGTTGCTCTGCCAAGCCCGGGGTGCTGTTCCATGGAACCATGTTCCTAGGGGGCGTGTCTAACGTGACCTCCGAGAGTCACTTGGCCCCTCTCTTCCTGCTGTCCGCTGCACGGCATGGGGCGGGTTGGGCTGGGAGTTAGGTCCCTGGCAAGTCTCCTACGCCTTTCCTTTCCGTCGCAGTGAGAGGAGGCTGCTCGTTCCTGTTACGAAGTTGGGGGTCGCAGTGGTGGTTGATCCTGCACTCCTCCGCTTGGAGGGTGGGGAGAAGCCTGCACCCGGTGGGCGGTGAGGACCCTTTCCCGCAATTCTTCTCCATCCTCTATTCCACTCCACCCGGGGTACAGCCTCCAGGGCTGGGACGGGGTCAGGAAGGTGGGAGAGAAAGTAATGGTCTGTGGGGAAGGGTTGCTCAGCCAAGCCCGGGATTCACTCAGAGGTGCCCTGTTCCTAGGGTTCGTGTCCAATGTGACCTCTGAGAGTCACTTGGCCCCTCTCTTCCTGCTGGGTGTCGCCAAGTGTGGGGGCTGGCTGGGGGGTGAGGTCAGTCCCTGGCTGGTCTCCCGGGCCTTCCCGTCGTTGGGGCAGGAGGGTGCTGGTTCCTGTAATGAAGCTGGGGGTCGCCATGGTGTTTGATCCTGCCCTCCTCGGCTTGGAGGGGCATGGAGAAGCCGGCGCCCTGTGGGTAGTGACGACCATTTCCTGCACTTCTTCTCCATCCTCTTTTCCACTCCGCCCGTGGGCACAGCCTCCAGGGCTGGGTGGTGTCCTGAAGGGAAGAGAGAAAGGAAATTTGGTGGGGAAGTGTGGCTCCGCCAAGCCTGGGGTGCCGCTTCCTGGCACCATGTTCCCAGGGGGCTTGTCCAACTTCACCTCTGAGAGTCACTTGGCCCCTCCCTTCCTGCTGGGCGCCGCCCAGCCTGTTGCCGTGTTTGGGGCGTTGGTCGGTCCCTGGCGGGTTTTGCACCCCTTTCCTTCCCGTCGCAGTGACAGGATGGTGTTCGTTCCAGTTATGAAGGGGGTGTCACCGTGGTGATTTATCCTGCCCTTGTTGGTTTGGAGGGGTGTGAAGAAATCGGCACCCGGTGGGGGGTGACGACTTATTTCCGCACTTCTACTCCATCCTCTTTTTACTCAGTCCTGGGGCACAGCCTCCGGGGCTGGGAAGGGGAGAGACAGAGGAAAGGTCGGTGGGGAAGTGTGGCTCCACCAAGCCCTGGATGCGCTCAGTGGTGCCCTGATCCCAGGGGGCATGTTCACCAGGATCTCCGAGCATCGCTTTGCCCCTCTCTTGGTGCCCGCCACTGACCGGCAGGGGATTGGGTGGGGATGGAAGTTGGGCCCTGGCGGGATTTTCGTGACTTTCCTTCCCAACGCGAGGAGAGGAGGGTGCTAATTCCCGTTACACAGTGGGGGGTCGCCGTGTTGGTTGCTCCTGTCCTCTTTGGCTTTGAGGGGCGGGGTGACGCCGGCACCCTGAGGGTGGTGATGACCCTTTCATGCACTTCTTCTCCATCCTCTTTTCCACTCCGTCCAGGGGCTTAGTCTCAGAGGCTTGGACGGGATCGGGAATGGAAGAGAGAGAGGATAGGTCGGTGGGGATGAGTTGTTTCACCATGTTCGGGGGGCCGCTCTGTGGCGCCTTGTTCCCAGGATGCTTCTGCACCTGGACCTCTGATCATCGCTTTACCCCTCTCTTCCTGCTGAACGCCCCTCCGGCCGGGGACGGGTTTGATGGGGGAGGTCGGTACCTAGTGGGTCTCTCCCGCCTTTTCTTCCCTTTGCGGAGGCAGGAGGGTGTTCATTTCCGTTATTTAGAGGGGGATCAAGATGGTTGTTGATCATGCCCTCCTGGTTTTGGAGGGGTGGATTGAAACCCCAGCCGGTGTAAGGTGACACCCCTTTCCTGCACTTCTACTCCATCCTCTTTTCACTCTGCCCGGGGTCATGCCTTCCAGGGCTGAGACTGGGTCGGGAAGGGGAGAAAGAGAGAAAAGGTCTGTAGGGAAGCGTTGCTCCTCCAATCCCGGGGTGCCGCTTGAAGGGGCCCTGTTCGCAGGGGACGTATCCACCGGGACCTCTCAGCATCGCTTTGCCCGTCTCTTCCTGTTTGCGCAGCCCGACAGGGGGTGCTTTAGGGGGGGATATAGTTCCCTGGCAGATCTCGTGTGCCTTTCTTTACCGTCGCGGAGGCAGGAGTTTGCTCTTTCCCGTTACAAAGTGGGGGATCGCCGTGGTAGTTGATCCATCCCTCTTTGGCTTGGAGGGGTGAGGAGAATCCAGCATCCAGGGGGCTGTGACGACCCTTTAACACACTTGTTCTCCATCCACTTTTCCAATCCAGTAAGGGCACAGCCTCCGGGGCTGGGATGGGGTTGGGAACGGGAGAGAAAGATGAAAGTTCGGTGGGGAAATGTTGCTCCGTCAAGCCCAGGGTGGCGCTCCATGGCGCCCTGTTCCTAGGGGCATGTCTAACGTGACCTCTGAGAGTCACTTGGCCCCTCTCTTCCTGCTGTCTGCCACCCGGGGTGGGGCGGGTTGGGCTGGGAATTCGGTCCCTGGCGAATCTCCCACGCCTTTCCTTTCCGTCCTTCTGAGAGGAGGCTGCTGGTTCCTGTTACTCAGTGGGGGGTCGCAGTGGTGTTTGATCCTGCACTCCTTGGCTTGGAGGGGCGGGGAGAAGCCAGCAGGTGGTGGTCGGTGATGACCCTTTCGCGCACTTTTTCTCCATCCTCTTTTCCACTCCACCCGGGGTACAGCCACCAGGGCTGGAACGGGGTCGGGAAGGTGAGAGAGAGAGTAAAGGTCTGTGGGGAAGAGTTGCTCCGCCAAGCCCAGGGTGCCACTCCGTGGCGCCCTTTTCCTAAGGGGCGTGTCTAACGTGACTTCCGAGAGTCACTTGGCCTCTCTCTTCCTGCTGTCCGCCGCCTGGCAAGGGCCGGGTGGGGGGGAGGTCGGTCTCTGGTGGGTCTTGCCTCCTTTCCTTCCCATCGCGGGGGCAGGAGAGTGCTCGTTACCTTTAGAAAGGGGCTTTTGCCATGGTGGTTGATCCTGCCCTTGTTGGCTTGGATGCACGGGGAGACGCTAGCACCAGGTGGGGAGTGACAAGACTTTCTGTGCACTTCTACTCCATCCTCTTTTCACTCTGCCTCGGGGCACAAGCTCCGGGCCTGAGACGGTGTTAGGAAGGGGAGAGAGAGAGGAAAGTTAGGTTGGGAAGGATTGCTCCATTAAGGCCGGGGAGCCACTCCGTGGTGCCCTGTTACCAGGGGGCGTGTCAAACGAGACCTCCCAGAGTCACTTGGCCCCTTTCTTCTTGCTGGGAGACGCCATTCAGTTGGTGGGGTGTGGGGATAGATCGGTCCCTGGCGGGTATCGCATGCTTTTCCTTCCCATCGCATGGGCAGGTTGGTGCTCGTTCCTGTTATGAAGGTGGGGTCACCGTGGTGATTGATCCTGCCCGCATTGGTTTGGAGGGGTGTGAAGAAGTTGGCACCCGGTTGGGGGTGACGACCCTTATCCGCACTTCTACTCCATTCTCTTTTCACTCAGTCCGGGGGCACAGCTTCTGGGAAAGGGAATGGTCCGGAATAGGAGAGAGAGGAAAGTTCGATGGGGATAGGTTGCTCAGCCAAACTCGGGGGGCCGCTCCACAGCGCCTTTTTCCCAGGGGGCGTGTCCACTTGGACCTCTGAGAGTCACTTGGCCCCTCTCTTCCTGCTAAGTGCCACCCGGTGGGGCGCGGTGTGGGTGGGGAGGTTGGTCCGTGGCGGGTCTTGCGTGCTATTCCTTCCCGTCGCAGGGAGAGGAGGGTGCTCACCCCGTTAAAAGGTTGGGGGTCGCCGTGGTGGTTGATTCTGCCCTCGTTGGTTTGGAGGGGCGGGGTGACCCCGGCACCCTGTGGGTGGTGAAGACGCTTTCTCGCACTTCTTCTCCATCCTATTTTCCACTCCGCCCCGGGTGCACAGTCTCAGAGCCTGGGACGAGGTCGGGAATGGGAGAGAGAGAAGAAAGGTCGGTGAGGAAGGGTTGCTTCGCCATGCTCGGGGGGCCACTCTGCGGCGCCTTGTTCCCAGGGGACTTGTGCACCTGGACCTCCAAACGCTTGACTCCTCTCTTCCTGCTGAACGCCCCCCCCGGGGATGGATTGATGGGGGAGGTTGGTACCTAGCGGGACTCTCACGCCTTTTCTTCCGTTTGCAGGGGCAGGAGGGTGTTCGTTCCCCTTAGGAAGAGGGGCATCACCATGGATGTTGATCCTGCCCTCCTGGTCTTGGAGGGGTGGACAGAAGCCGGCAGCCGGTGGGAGGTGACGACCCTTTCCTGCACTTCTACTCCATCCTCTTTTCACTCCGCCCAGGGATGAGATGGTGTCGGGAAGGGAAGAGAGAGAGAAAAGGTCTGTGGGGTAGTGTTGCCCCACCAAGCCCAGGGTGCTGCTTGAAGGGGCCCTGTTCCCAGGGGACGTGTCCACTGGGAGCTCCCAGCATCACTTTTCCCGTCTCTTCCTGTTGGCGATGCCCGACAGGGGGCATTTTGGGGGGGAGAGATCGGTCCCTAGGGGGTCTCGTGTGCCTTTCTTTCCCGTCGCGGAGACGGGAGTGTGTTCTTTCCCGTTACAAAGTGGGGGTTCGCCGTGGTGGTTGATCCTGCCCATTTTGGCTTGGAGGGTCGAGGAGAATCCGGCAACCTGTGGGCGATGACCAACCTTTAAGGCACTTGTTCTCCTTCCTCTTTTCCAATCCACTAAAGGCACAGCCTCCGAGGCTGGGACGGGGTCGGAAAGGGGAGAGAAAGAGGAAAGTTAGGTGGGGAAGTGTTGGTCCGCCAAACCAGGGGTGCTGCTCCTTGGTGCCCTGTTCCTAGGGGGCGTATCTAACGTGACCTCCGAGATTCACTTGGCCCCTCTCTTCCTGCTGTCCACCGTCCGGGGTGGGGCGGGTTGGGCTGGGAGTTCGGTCCCTGGCGAGTCTCCCACGCCTTTCCTTTCCTTCACGGTGGAAGGAGACTGCTAGTTCCTGTTACGAAGTGGGTGGTCGCCGTGGTGGTTGATCCTGCACTCCTCGGCTTGGAGGGGCGGGGAGAATCCGGCACCCGGTGGGCGGTGATGTCCCTTTTCCGCACTTCTTCTCCATCCTCTTTTCCACTCCACCAGGATTACAGCCTCCAGAGCTGGGACGGGGTCGGGAAGGTGAGAGAGAGAGTAAAGTTCTGTGGGGAAGGGTTGCTCCGCCAAGCCCGGGATGCGCTCAGACACGCCCTGTTCCCAGGGTTCGTGTCCAATGACCTCTGAGATTCATTTTGAACCTCTCTTCCTGCTGGGCGCTGCCCAGCAGAGGGCCGGCTGGGGGATGAGGTCAGTCCCTGGCCAGTCTCCCGGGCCTTCCCCTCGCGGGGGCAGAAGGGTGCTGGTTCCTGTTACGAAGCTGGGGTTCTCCATGTTGTTTGATCCTCCCCTCCTTGGCTTGGAGGGGCATGGAGAAGCCGCCACCCTGTGGGTGGTGACGACCCTTTCCTGCACTTCTTCTCCATCCTCTTTTCCACTCTGCCCGTGGGCACAGCCTCCAGGGCTGGGAGGTGTCCTGAAGGGAAGAGAGAGAGGAAAGTTTAGTGGGGAAGTGTTGCTCCGCCAAGCCTGGGGTGCCGCTCCCTGGCACCCTGTTCTCAGGGGTCTTGTCCAACTTCAACTCCGAGAGTCACTTGGCCCCTCTATTCCTGCTGGGCTCCGCTGTCGGGTTGCCAGGATTGGGGAGGTGGGCGTTCCCTGGCGGGTCTTGCACCCCTTTCCTTCCCGTCTTGGTGGCAGGATGTTGCTCGTTCCAGTTGTGAAGATATTGTCACCATAGTAATTGATCTTGCCCTCGTTGTTTTGGAGGGGTGTGAAGAAACTGGCACCCCGTAGGGGGTGACGACTTATTCCCGCACTTCTACTCCATCCTGTTTTCACTCAGCCCTGCGAACAGCCTCCGGGGATGGGAAGCGGAAAGAGAGAGGAGAGATCGGTGGGGAAGGGTTACTCCACCAAGCCCTGGATGCGCTCAGCGGTGCCCTGTTCCCAAGTGGCATATCCACCAGGACCTCCAAGCCTCGCTTTGCCTCTCTCTTCCTGAAGGCTGCTGACAGGCAGGGGATTGGGTGGGGATGGAAGTTAGGCCCTGGTGGGTCTCCCGTAATTTTCCTTCCCAACACGGGAGGAGGAGGGTGCTCATTCCCGTTACAAAGAAGGGCGTCGCCGTGTTGGTTGCTCCTGCCCTCTTCCGCTTTGAGGGACAGGGTGAAGCTGGCACCCTGTGGGTCGTGATGACACTTTCTCGCACTTCTTCTCCATCCTCTTTTCCACTCCGCCCGGGGGCACAGTCTCAGAGGCTGGGACAGGGTCGGGAATGGGAGAGAGAGAGGAAAGGTCGATGGGGAAGGTTTGCTTCGCCAATTTCGGGGGGCCACTCTGCAGCGCATTGTTCCGAGGGGGCTTGTGCACCTGGACCTCCGAACGTCGCTTGACCCCTCTCTTCCTGCTGAACGCCCCCCCCGGCCGGGGACGGGTTGATGGGTAGGTGGTACCTAGCGGGTCTCTCACACCTTTTCTTCCTTTTGCAGAGGCAGGAGGGTGTTCGTTCCCCTTATTTAGAGGGGGATCACCATGGTGGTTGATCATGCCCTCCTGCTTTCGGAGGGGTGGGTAGAAGCCGGCAGCCGGTGTGAGGTGACGCCCCTTTCCTGCACTTTTACTCCATCCTCTTTTCACTCCGCCGGGGGCATGCCTTCCAGGGCTGAGACTGGGTCGGGAAGGGGAGAGAGAGAGAAGAAGGTCTGTAGGGAAGCGTTGCTGTGCCAAGCCCGGGGTGCTGCTTGAAGGGGCCCTGTGCCCAGGGGACGTGTCCACCGGGACCTCCCAGCATCGCTTTACCCGTCACTTCCTGTTGATGCCGCCAGACAGGGGGCGTTTTGGGGGGGGATAGGTCCCTGGCAGATCTCGTGTGACTTTCTTTGCCGTCGCGGAGTCAGGAGTATGCTCATTCCCGTTACAAAGTGGGGGATCGCCGTGGTGGTTGATCCTGCCCTCTTTGGCTTGGAGGTGTGAGGAGAATCCGGCAGCAGATGGGCGGTGACGACTCTTTAATGCACTTGTTCTGCATCTTCTTTTCCAAACCACTAAGGGCACAGCTTCTGGGGCTGGGACGGGGTCGGGATCAGGAGAGAAAGATGAAAATTCGGTGGGGAAGTGTTGCTCCGCCAAGCCCGCGGTGCCGCTCCATGACCCCCTCTTCCTAGGGGGCATGTCTAACGTGACCTCCGAGAGTCACTTGGCCCCTCTCTTCCTGCTGTCCGCCACCCATGGTGGGGCGGGATGGGCTGGGAGTTCGGTCCCTGGCGAATCTCCCACGCCTTTCCTTTCCGTCCTTCTGAGAGGAGGCTGCTGGTTCCTGTTACGAAGTCGGGGGTCGCAGTGGTGTTTGATCCTGCACTCCTCGGCTTGGAGGGGCGGGTAGAAGCCAGCACCCAGTGGGCGGTGATGACCCGTTCCTGCACTTCTTCTCCATCCTCTTTTCCACTCCACACGGAGTACAGCCTCCAGGGCTGGGACGGGGTCAGGAAGGTGACACAGTAAAGTTCTGTGGGGAAGGTTTGCTCCGCCAAGCCCGGGATGCGCTCAGAGATGCCCTATTCCCAGGGTTTCTGTCCAACGTGACCTCTGAGGGTCACTTGGCCCCCCTCTTCCTGCTGGGTGCTGCCCAGCAGAGGGGCCAGCTGGGGGATGAGGTCTGTCCCTGGCCGGACACCCGGACCTTCCTGTCGTGGGGGCAGAAGGGTGCCGGTTCCTGATACGAAGCTGGGGGTCGCAATGTTGTTTGATCCTACCCTCCTCGGCTTGGAGGGGCATGGAGAAGCCGGGACCCTGTTGGTGGTTACAACCCTTTCCCGCACTTCTTCTCTATCCGCTTTTCCACTCCGCCCGTGGGCACAGCCTCCAGGGCTGGGTGGTGTCCTGAAGGGAAGAGAGAAAGGAAATTTGGTGGGGAAGTGTGGCTCCGCCAAGCCTGGGGTGCCGCTCCCTGGCACCATGTTCCCAGGGGGCTTGTTCAACTTCACCTCTGAGAGTCACTTGGCCCCTCTCTTCCTGCTGGGCGCCGCCTGGCCTGTTGCCTTGTTTGGGGGCTTGGTCGGTTCCTGGCATTTTGCACCCCTTTCCTTCCCATTGTGGTGGCAGGATGGTGCTCGTTCCAGTTATGAAGGGGGTGTCACCATGGTGATTGATCCTGCCCTCATTGGTTTGGAGGGGTGTGAAGAAATCGGCACCCGGTTGGGGGTGATGACTTATTTCCGCACTTCTCCTCCATCTTCTTTTCACTCAGTCCTGGGGCACAGCCTCCGGGGCTGGGAAGGGGAGAGACAGAGGAAAGGTCGGTGGGGAAGTGTGGCTCCACCAAACCCTGGATGCTCTCAGCGGTGCCCTGATCCCAGGGGGCATGTTCACCAAGACCTCCAAGCCTCGCTTTGCCCCTCTCTTGGTGCCCGCCGCCGACCGGCAGGGGATTGGTTGGGGATGGATGTTGGGCCCTGGCAGGATTCGTGTGACTTTCCTTCCTAAAGCAGGGGGAGGAGGGTGCTCATTCCCATTACAAAGTAGGTGGTCACCGTGTTGGTTGCTTTGCCCTCTTCGGCTTTGAGGGGCGGGGTGACGCCGGCACCCTGAGGGTGGTGACGACCCTTTCACGCACTTCTTCTCCATTCTCTTTTCCACTTCACCTGGGGTAGATTCCAGGTCTGGGACGGGGTTGGGAAGGTGATAGAGAGAGTAAAAGTCTGTGGGGAAGGGTTGCTCCGCCAAGCCCGGGATGCGCTCAGAGGTGCCCTGTTCCTAGGTTTCTGTCCAAAGTGACCTCTGAGAGTCCCTTGGCCCCTCTCTTCCTGCTGCGCGCCGCCCAGCGAGGGACCGGCTGGGGGATGAGGTCAGTCTCTGACCGGTCTTCCGGGCCTTCCCTTCGTGGGGGCAGAAGGGTGCTGGTTCCTGTTATGAAGCTGTGGTTCACAATGGTGTTTGATTCTCCCCTCCTTGGCTTGGAGGGGCATGGAGAAGCCGGCACCCTGTGGGTGGTGACGACCCTTTCCCGCACTTCTTCTCCATCCTCTTTTCCACTCTGCGTGTAGGCACAGCCTCCAGGGCTGGGTGGTGTCCTGCAGGGAAGAGAGAAAGGAAAGGTTGGTGGGGAAGTATGGCTCCGCCAAGCCCGGGGTGCCGCTACCTGGCACCCTGTTCCCAGGGGGCTTGTCCAACTTCACCTCCTAGATTCACTTGGCCCCTCTCTTCCTGCTGGGCACCGCACAGCGGGTTGCCGGGTTTGGTGGTGTGGTCGGTCCCTGTCGTGTCTTGCATGCCTTTCCTTCCCGTCTCGGTGGCAGGATGGTGCTCGATCCAATTTTGAAGGGTTTGTCACCATGGTGATTGATCCTGCCCTCATTGGATTGGAGGGGTGTGAAGAAACTGGCACCCGGTGGGGGGTGACAAATTACTCCCGCAATTCTACTCCATCCTCTTTTCACTCAGTCCTTGGGCACAGCCTCCGGGGCTGGGAAGGGGAGAGAGAGAGGAAAGGTAGGTGGGGAAGTGTTGGTCCACCAAGCCTGGATGAGCTCAGCGGTGCCCTCTTCCCATGGGTCATGTTCACCAGGACCTCCGAGTCTCGCTTTGCCCTTCTCACCTTGCCGGCCGACAAACGGCAGGGGATTGGGTGGGGATGGAAGTCGGGCCATGGCGGGTCTCGCGTGACTTTCCTTCCCAACGCGGGTGGAGGAGGGTGCTCATTCCCGTTACAAAGTGGGGCGTCGCCGTGTTGGTTGCTCCTGCCCTCTTCGGCCTCGAGGGGCGGGGTGTGGCCGGCACCCTGTGAGTGGTGACGACACTTTCTCGCACTTCTTCTCCATCCTCTCTTCCACTTCGCCTGGGGGCACAGTCTTAGAGGCTGGGAGGGGTTCAGAAATGGGAGAGAGAGAGGAAAGATCGGTGGGGAAGGGTTGCTTCGCCAAGCTCGGGGGGCCGCACTGAGGTGTCTTGTTCCCAGGGGGCTTGAGCACCTGGACCTCCTAACGTCGCTTGACCCCTCTCTTCCTGCTGAACTCCCCTCCGGCCAGGGACAGGTTGATTGGGGATGTAGGTACCTAGCGGGTCTCTCACGCCTTTTTTTCCTTTTGTGGGGGCAGGAGGGTGTTCGTTCCCCTTAGGAAAAGAGGGATCACCATCGTTGTTGATCCTGCCCTCCTGGTCTTGGAGGGGTGGGTAGAAACCAGCAGCCGGTGGGAGGTGACGGCCCTTGACTGCACTTCTATTCCATCCTCTTTTCACTCCGCCCAGGGGCATGGCTTCCAGGGCTGAGAAGGTGTCAGGAAGGGGAGACAGAGGGAAAAGTTCTGTGGGGAAGCGTTGCTCCGCCAAGTCCGGGGTGCCGCTTGAAGGGGCCCTGTTCCCAGGGGATGTGTCCATCGGGATATTCCAGCATCACTTTGCCTGTCTCTTCCTGTTGGCGCTGCCCGACAGGGGCCGTTTTGGAGGGGGAGATCGGTCCCTGGCGGGTCTCGTGTGCCTTTCTTTCCGGTCACGGAGGCAGGAGTGTGTTCTTTCCCGTTACAAAGTGGGGGGTCGCCATGGTGGTTGATCCTGCCCTCTTTGGCTTGGAGGGGCGAGGAGAATCCGGCAGCTGGTGGGTGGTGACGACCCTTTAACGCACTTGTTCTCCATCCTCTTTTCCAATCCAGTAAGGGCACAGTCTCCAGGGGTGGGACGGGGTCGGGAAAGGGAGAGAAAGAGGAAAGTTCGGTGGGGAAGTGTTGCTCCGCCAAGCCCGGGGTGCAGCTCCATGGCACCCTGTTCCTAGGGGGCATGTCTAACGTGACCTCCAAGAGTCATCTAGCCCCACTCTTCCTGCTGTCCGCCGCCTGGCGTGGGGCGTGTTGGGCACAGAGTTCGGTCCCTGGCGAGTATCCCATGCCTTTCCTTTCTTTCGCGGTGAGAGTAGGCTGATGGTTCTTGTTACGAAGTGGGGGGTCGCAGTGGTTGTTGATCCTGCCTTCTTTGGCTTTGAGGGGTGAAAAGAATCCAGCAGCCGGTGGTTGGTGACGACACTTTCCCGCATTTGTTCTCCATTCTCTTTTCCAATCCACCCTAGGGCACAGCCTCCTGGGCTGGGACGGGGTCGGGAAGGTGAGAGAGAAAGTAAAGGTCTGTGGGGAAGGGTTGCTCCGCCAAGCCCGGGATGCGCTCAGAGGTGCCCTGTTCCCAGGGTTCGTGTCCAACGTGACCTCTGAGAGTCACTTGGCCCCTCTCTTCCTGCTGGGTGCAGCCCAGCGGGGTGCTGGCTGGGGGGTGATGTCAGTCCCTGGCCGGTCTCCTGGGCCTTCCTGTCGCAGGGGCAGAAGGGTGTTGGTTCCTGTTTCGAAGCTGGGGGTCGCCATGGTGTTTGATTTTCCCCTCCTCGTCTTGGAGGGGCATGGAGAATCCGGCACCCTGTGGGTGGTGATAACCCTTTCCTGCACTTCTTCTCCATCCTCTTTTCCAATCCGCCTGTGGGCACAGCCTCCAGGGCTCACAGGTGTCCTTAAGGGGAGAGAGAGAGGAAAGGTTGGTTTGGGAAGCGTTGCTCCACCATGCCCGTGGTGCTGCACCCTGGCACTCATTTCAAAGGGGGCTTGTCCAACTTCACCTCCGAGAGTCACTTTGCAACTCTGTTCCTGCTGGGCGCTGCCCAGCAGGTTGCCGGGTTTCAGGGGTGGTCGGTCCCTGTCGGGTCTTGCACCCCCTTCCTTCCCATATCGGTGGCAGGATGGTGCTCCTTCCAGTTATGAAGGTTGTGTCACCATTGTGATTGATCCTGCCCTCGTTGGTTTGGAGGGGTGTGAAGAAACCGGCACCTGGTGGGGGGTGACGACTTATTCCCGCACTTCTACTCCATCCTCTTTTCACTCAGCCCTGGGGCACAGCCTCCGGGGCTGGGAAGAGGAGAGAGAGAGGAAAGTTCGGTGGGGAAGGGTTGGTCCACCAAGCTCTGGATGCGCTCAGTGGTGCCCTGTTTCCAGGGGGCATGTCCACCAGGACCTCCGAGCCTCACTTTGTCCCTCTTTTCCAGTTCACCGCCGACCTGCAGGTGATTGTGTTGGGATGGAAGTTTGGCCCTGACGGGTCTCGCGTGACTATCCTTTCCAATGCGGGGGGAGGAGGGTGCTCATTCCCGTTACAAAATGGGGCGTCGCCATGTTGGGTGCTCCTGCCCTCTTCGGCTTAGAGGGGCGGGGTGAAGGAGACACCCTGTGGGTTTTGACGACCCTTTCTCACACTTCTAATCCATCTTTTTTCACTCCGCCCGGGGCATGGCTTCCAGGGCTGAGACGGGGTCGGGAAGGGGAGAAAGAGAGATAAGGTCTGTGGGGAATCGTTGCTCCGCCAACCTCAGTGTGTCGCTTGAAGTGGCCCTGTTCCCAGGGGCTGTGTCCACTGGGACCTCCCAGCATCGCTTTGCCCATCTCTTCCTGTGGGCGCCACAAGACAGGGGGCGTTTTGGGTGGGGAGATTGGTCCCTGGCGGTTCTCCTGTGCCTTTATTTCCCGTCGCGTAGGCAGGAGTGTGCTCTTTCCCGTTACAAAGTGGGGGGTCGCAGTGGTGGTTGATCCTGCCCTCTTTGGCTTGGAGGAGCATTGAAAAGCCGGCACCGATATGCGGTGATGACACTTTCCCGCACTTCTTCTCCATCTTCTTTTCCACTTCACCCGGGGTACAGCCTCCAGGGCTGGGATGGGGTCGGGAAGGTGAGAGAGAGAGTAAAGGTCTTTGGGGAAGGGTTGCTCCGCCAAGCCCGGGATGCGCTCAGACACGCCCTGTTCCCAGGGTTCGGGTCCAACTTGAACTCTGAGAGTCAATTGGCCCCTTTCTTCCTGCTGGGCGCCGCCCAGTGGGGGCCGGCTGGGGGGTGAGGTCAGTCCCTGGCCGGTCTCCCGGGCCTTCCCATGGAGGGGACAGAAGGGTGCTGGTTCCTGTTACGAAGCTGGGGGTCGCCAATGTGTTTGATCCTCCCCTCCTCGGCTTGGAGGGGCATGGAAAAGCCAGGACCCTGTGGGTGGTGATGACCCTTTCCCGCACTTCTTCTTAATTGTCTTTCCATTCCACCCGTGGACACAGCCTCCAGGGCTGGGAGGTGTCCTGAAGGGGAGAGAGAGAGGAAAGTTGGTTTGAAGTGTTCCTCCGCCAAGCCCATAGTGCTGCTCCCTGGCACCCTGTTCCCAGTGGGCTTGTCCGACTTCACCTCCGAGAGTCACTTGTCCCCTCTCTTCCTGCTGGCCGCCGCCTGGTGGGTTTCCGGGTTTGGGGGTTTGGTCGGTTTCTGGCAGGTCTGGCACGCCTTTTCTTCCCATCAAGGTGGCAGGATGGTGCTCGTTCCCATTACGAAGGGGGTGTGACCATGGTGATTGATCCTGCCCTCATTGGTTTGTAGGGGTGTGAAGAAACCAGCACCCGGTGGGGTGTGATGACTTATTCCCGCACTTTTACTCAATCCTCTTTTCACTCAGCCCTGGGGCACAGCCTCCGTGGCTGGGAAGGGGAGAGAGAGAGGAAAGGTCGGTGGGGAAGGGTTGCTCCACCAAGCCCTGGTTGCGTTCAGCAGTGCCCTGTTCCCAGGGTGCATGTCCAACAGGACCTCCGAGCCTCGCATTGCCCCTCTCTTCCTGCCCGCCGCTGACTGGCAGGGGATTGGATAGGGATGAATGTTGGGCCCTGGTGGGTCTCGCGTAACTTTCCTTCCTAACGCGGGGGGAAGACGGTGCTCATTCCCTTTACAATGTGGGGCGTCGCCGTGTTGGTTGCTCTTGCCCTCTTCGCCTTCCAGGGGCAGGGTGAAGCCGGCACCCTGTGGGTAGTGACGACCCTTTCTCGCACTTCTTCTCCATCCTCTTTTCCACTCTGCCCGGGTGCACAGTCTCAGAGGCTGGGATGGGGTCGGTAATGGGAGAGAGAGTGGAAAGGTCGGTGGGGTAGGGTTGTTTTGCCAAGATCGGGGGGCCGTTCTGCGGTGCCTTATTCCCAGGGGGCTTGTGCACCTGGACTTCTGAATGTCCCTTGACCCCTCTCTTCATGCTGAATACCACTCCGGCAGGGGACGGGTTGATGGGGAAGTCGGTACCTAGCGGGTCTCTCACGACTTTTCTTCCCTTTGCTGAGGCAGGAGGTGGTTCGTTCCCCTTAGTAAGAGGGGTTTAACCATGGTTATTGATCCTGCCGTCCTGGTTTTGGGTGGGTGGGTAGAAGCCGACAGCTGGTGGGAGGTGACGCCCATTTCATGCACTTCTACTCCATCCTCTTTTCACTCCGTCCGGGGGCATGGATTCCAGGGCTGAGACGGCGTCGGGAAGGGGAGACAGAGAGAAAAGGTCTGTAGGGAAATGTTGCTCCGCCAAGCCCGGGATGCCACTTGAAGGGGCCGTGTTCCCAGGGGACATGTCCACCGCGACCTCCCAGCATCGCTTTGCCCGTCACTTCCTGTTGGCGCCGCCCAACAGGGGGCGTTTTGGGGGGGAGATCGGTCCCTGATGGATCTCGTGTGTCTTTCTTTCCCATTGCGGAGGCAGGAGTGTGCTCTTTCCCGTTACAAAGTGGTGATCGCTGTGGTGGTTGATACTGCCCTCTTTGGCTTGGAGGGGTGAGGAGAATCCGGCAGCCGGTGGGTGGTGACGACCCTTTAACACACTTGTTCTCCATACTCTTTTCCAATCCACTAAGGGCACAGCCTCCGGGGCTGGGATGGGGTTGGGAAGGGGAGAGAAAGAGGAAGTTCAGTGGGGAAGTGTTGCTCCTCCAAACCTGGGGTGCCACTCCGTGGCGCCCTGTTCCTGGGGGTGTGTCTAACGTGACCTCCGAGAGTCACTTGGCCCCTCTCTTCCTCCTGTCCGCCGCCCATGGTGGGGCGGGATGGGCTGGGAGTTCGGTCCTTGGCGAATCTCCCACCCCTTTCCTTTCTGTCGCTGTGAGAGGAGGCTTCTGGTTCCTGTTACGAAGTGGAGGGACGCAGTGGTGGTTAATCCTGCACTCCTCGGCTTGGAGGGGCGGGGAGAAGCCAGCACCAGGTGGGCGGTGATGGCGCTTTCTCGCACTTCTTCTCCATTCTCTTTTCCACTCCACCCGGGGTAGATTCCAGGGCTGGGACGGGGTTGGGAAGGTGAGAGAGAGAGTAAAGGTCTGTGGGGAAGGGTTGCTCTGCCAAGCCCTGGATGCGCTCAGAGGCGTGCTGTTCCTAGGGTTCCTGTCCAACGTGACCTTTGAGAGTCCCTTGGACCCTCACTTCCTTCTGGGCGCCGCCCAGCGAGGGACCGGTTAGGGGATGAATTCAGTCTCTGACCAGTCTCCCGGGCCTTCCCGTCGCGGGGGCAGAAGTGTGCTGGTTCCTGTTACGAAGCTGTGGTTCGCAATGGTGTTTGATCCTCCCCTCCTCGGCTTGGAGGGGCATGGAGATGCCGGCACCCTCTGGGTGGTGACAACCCTTTCCCGCACTTCTTCTCCATCCTCTTTTCCACTCTGCCTGTGGGCACAGCCTCCCGGGCTGGGTGGTGTCCTGCAGGGAAGAGAGAAAGGAAAGGTTGGTGGGGAAGTATGGCTCCGCCAAGCCCGGGATGCCGCTACCTGGCACCCTGATCCCAGGGGGCTTGTTCAACTTCACCTCCGAGAGTCATTTGGCCCCTCCCTTCCTGCTAGGCGCCGCCTGGCCGGTTGCTGGGTTTGGGGGTGTGGTCGGTCCCTGGCGTGTCTTGCAGGCCTTTCCTTCCCGTCTCGGTGGAGGATGGTGCTCGTTCCAGTTTTGAAGGGGGTGTCACCATGGTGATTGATCCTACCCTCGTAGGTTTGGAGGGGTGTGAAGAAACTGGCAGCCGGTGGGAGGTGACAAATTACTCCCGCACTTCTACTCCATCCTCTTTTCACTCAGTCCTGGGGCACAGCCTCCTGGGCTGGGAAGGGGACAGAGAGAGGAAAGGTCGCTGGGGAAGTGTTAGTCCACCAAGCCCTGGATGAGCTCAGCGGTGCCCTGGTCCCATGTGTCATGTTCACCAGGACCTCCGAGCCTCGCTTTGCCCCTCTCACCTTGCCCGCCGACAAACAGCAGGGGATTGGGTGGGGATGGAAGTCGGGCCATGGCGGGTCTCGCGTGACTTTCCTTCCCAACGGGGGTGGAGGAGGGTGCTCATTCCCGTTTCAAATTGGGGTTTCGCTGTGTTGGTTGCTCCTGCCCTCTTCGGCTTCGAGGGGTGGGGTGTGGCTGGCACCCTGTGGGTGGTGATGACATTTTCTCTCACTTCTTCTCCATCCTCTTTTCCACTTCGCCCGGGGCACAGTCTCAGAGGCTGGGAAGGTTTCGGGAATGGGAGAGAGAGAGGAAAGTTCAGTGTAGAAGGGCTGCTTCGCCACACTTGGTTGGCTGCACTGCAGTGCCTTGTTCCCAAGGGGCTTGTGCACCTGGACCTCCGATCGACACTTGACCCCTCTCTTCCTACTGAACGCCCCTGTGGCCGGGGACGGGTTGATGGGGGAGGTCAGTACCTAGCGGGTCTCTCATGGCTTTTCTTCCCTTTGCGGGGGCAGGAGGGTGTTCGTTCCCCTTAGGAAAAGGGGGATCACCATGGTTGTTGATCCTGCCCTCCTGGTCTTGGAGGGGTGGGTAGAAACCAGCAGCCGGTGGGAGGTGACGGCCATTGACTGTACTTCTATTACATCATCTTTTCACTCCACTCGGGGGCATGGCTTCCAGGGCTGAGACGGTGTCAGGAAGGGGAGACAGAGGGAAAAGGTTTGTGGGGAAGCGTTGCTCGGCCAAGCCTTGGGTGCTGCATGAAGGGGCCCTGTTCCCAGGGGACGTGTCCACCGGGACCTCCCAGCATCGCTTTGCCCATATCTTACTATTGACGCCAGAAGACAGGGGGCGTTTTGGGGGGGGGGAGATCGGTCCCAGGCGGGTCTCATGTGCCTTTCTTTCACGTCGCGGAGGCAGGAGTGTGCTCTTTCCCGTTACAAAGTGGGG
>PVKS010028515.1:0-26342 GCA_004027875.1 Aplodontia rufa
ATTACTTTTTTTTTTTTTTAAAAAGTTGCGTTCAAGAAAATTATTTGCCTTCAGTTCTGTTTGGTTCAGTAAATACATACTATAAAATCAGTTCAATTTAGTGGAACATTTACAATGCCTGTTATGTGCAGAGTACTTTGACAAGGACAAAAATAAATAAATCCAGGGCAGAATATAATAGAAGAACTTCCCACCAAATACACTTTTTGAATTACTTCATCTTTTCCCTTTCTCTTCTCCACTGCATTCCTGTTCGGGAAGGAATCTGTAATTGGAGTTGTGTAGACAGGAATAAATATTTTTTTTTCTTTTGCAGCCAGACATGCTTAGTGCGTCTTTATGAAAACCAGTAATGGTGATTCTTCTTCTTGTTCTTCTTCTTCTTCTTCTTCCTCCTCCTCCTTTTTTTTTCTTTTTTTTTTTTTTTAAGAGAGAGGGACAGTGAGAGAGACAGAGAAAGAGAGAAACAACTTTAATTAGTTTTTCACATGGCCTTAGTTGCTCTAACAATTAGTTGTGTACGTGGTGCTGGGGTTTGAACCCAGTTCCTTGTGCTTGCCAGGCAAGCACCGAAACCCCCGAGCCACCGCTACAGCCCGTTCTCCTTCTTTTCTTAAAGAGAAAGAACAAGAGAATCAATTTTAGTTAGTTTTTCATGTGGCTTTTGTTGCTCCAACACTTTGTTGTATAGGTGGTGCTGGGAATCGAACGTGCGTCCTTGGTGCATGCCAGTCAAGCACTGTAACCACTGAGCCGCTGCTCCAGCCCTAGCAGTGGTTCTTAAAATGATAAGGGGATGCTTTTGGTATCTTCACCACCAATATTCTGCATTAGCACCAATTCTTACTCCCATAGGACCATACTTTCCTCCACAGTAAGGCACTGAAAACTGGACTCTGAATTGGGGAAAACCAGGGACTGTAATTTACTGTTTCCAAGTGTCACCAGGAAAAGAGCAGTAATCTTAAAACAACTCGAAAACTATCGTTTTTGAGCTTTGATAATGCAGCAGACCCCATACTACTTTGTGAGGGAATACGCAGATGAAAAGACAAAGCCCAGCTTTAGAGGAGTTTTAAGGGAAAGTGAGGTTTTACTGTATGAAAGAACTTTCGTGAAGTTAGATATGCCAATTTTGGACAAAGGCAGATTTAAAATACTGAGTTAATAGAAAGAACTACTAATGTCTTGATTCAGTCACTTTTAATTGTAAGATTTTTGGCCTGGTTTGTGGCTGTTGTCCTACCACCCAGATGTTTAAATGTTTTCTACCAGATTCTGATTTTCCTAGCAGCAAAAACTCCTTTTTGCCTCAGGCTAGTACTGTGCCTGATTCATATAATAAGCAGAATATATTTTTTGAATGAACAACGATCTCAAAATTGATATTTCACATATCTTGAATTCATATTTAAATATTGTCAAAGGTTTAATATATTTAGTCCAACTTTTGTTGACCAGCAAGGCCAAACCTCTTGATATTCTCAATTATTTCTAAACCTTTCATAAAGTTTTAAATTTAAAGTCTATTTAAAAGTTGTATGAAAGGATGGTAAGTATTTTTTCTGTATTTCATGTTTGTGGGTAGAATAAAATGAAATCAAATCTTTGGAACTTTCCTTTATTCTTAGACTTTAAAAAATAGTGTTTATATTCTTTTTATTTAAAGATTTTTTAATACTGTGTACTTATTTCTGAAGAGATCTCAGGCTCCTAATCAAGAAGTAAATTCTTGTAGATATTTAATTCTAGTCTAAATAACTTTTTGTTCTTTGTAGTGTAAAAAAAAATCATTGGTTACTTAGCTACATCTGGAATTTTGTTTATATTTGTTTTTAGTTCTGCGCACTCTATTGCCCCTCCCCCATTTATTTACTTTTAATTTCTCCACACTCTATTTCCTCAATGAATTTGGTTGAGAATCAATTTTTATTTAGTTTTTCATGTGGCTTTTGTTCCTCTGATGCTTAGTTATTTATGTACATGGTGCTAGGGTTTGAACCTGTGTACTCATGCATGCCAGGCAAGCACCGTAACTGTGGACCCACGGCTCCAGCCCCATAAATGAATTTGTTAAAGAAAGTTTTAAAAAATGTGCACTAAAGGGTTGTTAACTGCAGTAGAGATTCTGAATGGCTGGGATTGTCAACATTTCATATACATATTTTTGCCTTAGTTTAAAAAAATTCGATGAGTTTACTGCTTATATAACAAGAAAAAAACTTGCTTTAAAATAAGAAGATTGTTGATGTGTGTGTGTATGAGGGCAAAATGCCTCTTAATTGGTGTTTCAGAATCCTTTTCCCTGGAGGAAGTGTTAGCCTCAAACGTTCAGATTATGCTCGAATAGCCAAAATATTTTACAACTTGGCCATACAGGTAAATATATAATTTTTTGCTTATCATTTCCAGTGTTTCCTTCACAGTTTCCCTAACCTCAGACCTGTTAACCTTTGAGACACCTGTTCTCTAGCAGCTACTGACTGCTCCCACTCCCTTGTGTGTTTGTGTTTTCTTTAATTGTTGGCTTCGAGGTGTGAATCAGTCCTCATGTGGCTTAATAATTCTAGCATCTCCTTTTGTTCTCTTACCTTTTTATTATGTACTGGGCATTGCTCCCATGTTATTAATTAGCTCCTCTTGAAATCTGCTTTTCTTCCCAATTCGTTCAATCCTGTTTGACTTTATTTGCAGTTACCTTAGACCACATTAATTTACCATGTTGAGCCTCTGACTTTTCCTTTGTAATGTTTCATTTTGAGCCCACTTTTGCATCATAGCTGAGACCCTTACTATTTCTCCCCTTAACTACTAATATTATTTCCTAATTAATCTTGCTGGCCTTGGAGTCTTGCTAACTCTCCCTTCGATATTTCCTTAAGTGACTGCTTTTAGCATTCGAGAAACTTGGTTAAAAACTTTTAATAGCTAGGCTTACTTGTGATCCTATATAGTCACGAGGTCAAGATATATAGAGTATCCATAGTTCACTTTTTCCAGCCTGTGTGGGAATTTGTTCAGAAGAGAGACTGATAGTCTACTTATAGGTGCTGGACAATTCTTTGGAAATACATTTGTAAATCTGGTGCCTGCCTGGTGTTGACAAACTATATATATATATATATATAAAATTTTTGTTTGATAATTTGGAATAAACTTTGTTTTCTCTTTGTCTCACTCTGCAAAGAGTTTTGATGATGGAGACTACTTTCCTGTGTGGGGCACATGCCTTGGATTTGAGGAACTCTCATATCTGGTTAGTGGGAAGTTCTTACTAACTTCCACAAAAGACACTGTAGCAGTGAAATTGCCGCTGAACTTCACCGGAGGTAAGGATACTCTTCAGCACTTTAAAAAATATTTATATTGAACAGAGTAAGCAGCAAGCACCAAAGTCAAAAATGCTGTGGCATTGCTTTTTAAATTATCTACACAGGCTGAAGATGTGCGTGATGACCCTTGTATTCATTTGTGATAATGATTTATGGACTTTTGAATTCTGATATCCCTTGCTTTTAGTGATATTGAGATTGTGCATGATTAAGAACTGTAAAATTGGTCCTAGTTTTGAGTTCTAGCTTTCTTACTTTGGCCTTGAAGAATCATTTAACCTCTCACTTTTAAATTCCTCATTGCAAAATACGTTCTAATGGGCTGGACCAGTGGCTCAGCGGTTTTGGTGCTTGCTTGGCATGCGCAAGTACTCAAGTTCAAACCCCAGCACCATGTACACAATGGAGTCTCGGAGTAACTAAGGCCGCAAGAAAAACTAAAATAAAATTGATTCTCTCTCTCTCTCTCTCACTGTCCCTCTCTCTTTAAAAAAAAAAAAAAGATATTCTACCTCTTACGGAATTTTTGTGAGAATTAATATAAGATGATTTTTATTTTTTGGTCAATGTGTTAAGTGATTTAATAACAACTCTACAAATGTTAGCTGTTATTACTGTAGTGTCAACATTTTCTCCAGGATTGTCTGTTTTGTTTCAACTCCAACTGGGTGTACTGTAATTTAATTCTAGCACTAAACACCTGGATGTAGCCCAGACCCCACAAGTTTAAAGAGCATGGTCCCCACAAGAATTCTCTATTTCAGATGTGAGCCAAAATCACATCCCAAGCTACCCACTCTTCTTATTAACTGCTGCAAATTGGGAGTTTCCCTGATCCCTGATGTTTGTAATTCAGTAAAACTAAAAAAGCTCAGAAAAGGGCTATATTTGCTTAACAGTCAGGAATTGGAGTGGGCTTTGGTGCCCAGGGTTTGTTTTTGTTTTGTTTTGTTTTGCAGTAGTGGGAATTGAACCCAGGGCTTTCTATCACTGACCAACCCTTTTTATTATTTTGAGATAGCATTTCCCTAAATTGTCAAGGTTGCCCTTGAAGTTGGAATCCTCCTGCCTCAGCTTCCTGAGTCACTAGGATTACCGGCATGTAACACCATTTCTGGAGTGTCCAGAGTTTTTGTTGGGGTTTCATTTCAAAATCATGATTGATTGGATTATTGGCCACATCATTGAACTCAGTATCTGTTCCCAGAGGTTGGTCTTCTTGAAAGTTATAACCTTGTTATGTGGTTTGTCTTTCAGGTAATCAATCCCATTCTTACATAATCTAGGGGCCCACCAGGAGTTCCCTTTTTAGCAATAACAGACTCTCCATCACTCAGAAAATTCCAGTAGTTTTAGAAGCTGTCTTAGGAACCTAGACCAAACAGATATTTTGTTATATCACTGAGTGTAAGTAGATAATGATTCTTGTAGATTATTGGCTTTCTAGATCTTCAGAATTGAATGCTACCAACTTTTCTTATTTTCATAAGAATTTTGGAAGGAGGGGAGAATATTGTGGAGGTACGAAACCAGGGAGTAATGGGGGGTGGGATCCTGGGTAAGGATTGGGTTCAAGTTACATTGCTGTGTCATGTACATGTCTGATTGTATAATAGTGAATCTCCTTCACTAATTAAGACTGTGATGCACCAATTTTAAAAAAAAGCATCTTGGAAGGAAGATAGTGGTAAGCATACATAGAATTTATAAAATGCGTTGTCCTTTTGAAAAGCTCTTTCTTCTGTTAGTCATTTCAAGAACTCTGTGGGAAGTACGTGTTTTCATTTAGACTATTTTGGTTGTATGTGGCAAAGCACAGTTTATACAGATAAAGCAATATTTCAAGGTACTGGTGTTCTCATGGAAGCTGTTAGCTAGAATGAAGTACCTAGTGGATCAGCTAGCATCAGAGCCTTGAGCACATCAGGATTTTCTTAAAAAATTAAATTACCAGTTATTTGAGACTGTATGTCTGTCTGCAGAGTCTCCAGTGTTGACCACTTAGATATATTGCTTCTTTGATCTGTTTACTGAGTAGAATTTTTTTGGTGTGGTTAATGTTCTTTTCTACATGGTTGGTATTTTAATCTTTTTTTTTTTTTTGAATAGATGTATTTTAGAGTTTCAACAATTTTTTCTTTTTTTTTTTTGTTGTTTTTTTCAGGGCTGAGGTCCGAACTCGAACTCCGAACATCACACAATTAAATTCAATGAAATTCAATGGCTATTTTAAAAATAGAAAACAATGATGAAAATCCAATTGCCGACTTTGAGGATTTTGTATATTTTGAAGTTTTCTAATTCATGTCTATGGCCTGAAATCTCTCACTTAATAAAACAGACTTCATTCCTAAACATTTATTTTTCTCTGCTAGAAACAAGTTTTCTGACAAACTTATCAAAGTGGAAAAAATTAAATGCTTTCCCAGTTCGTAGCATAAGTCTTCTTTAAATATCATGATATGATAATTAGGACATAGTTGCAGTCTTTTAAATTTTGTAAAGGTAATAGCTAAGAAGGTGGTTCTGCAGATGGTCCATCTGAGTTCGCACTGTTATCAGTGTTTTTTTCATATTCCGCATCATCTTATCACACTGAAATCTGTCCCAGTCTTCAGAGCCTGACCCCTACTGTAACAGATCGTAATTTTTTTTTTTTAAAGAGAGAGGGACAGAGAGAGAGAGAGAAAGACAATCAGTTTTTATTTAGTTTTTCACATGGCCTTCGTCGCTCTGAGACTTAGGTGTATATGTGGTGCTGGGCTTTGAACCCGTGTTCTTGTGCTTGCCAGGCAAGCACCGTAACTGCTGAGCCACCGCTCCAGCCCCAGATCACACTTTCAAACATGTCTAATTTCGCACCTGCTTGAACGCCAGGGCCACCCTGGAGAAGTCGCCTTGGGTTCCTTCAGCTTGCAGTAGTTACAGAGGCTCACAGAGTCATAATTTTTCACTCCTTAGCGAGTGAGCATGGTACTGTCTCAGCCCACTATCTTTCCAGGGCAGGACCGAGTCGTGGTCACCTCACACGTTCCCCAGTCCTCAGCCCAACAGCAGGCACTGAGTGGGAGGCATTCACTATGGCTTTTGTGATATAAAATCACTATTTTAATCTTTTAAGTTCTGGATACCTTTGAAAATATGATGGAAGATTTGGATTCTGTTCTGGGAAAACAATTATATAAACACTTGGAAAATTTTACCTGTTTTTCGGACATATCTGGGGAACTGGTGTTTAAATTCTCTTCTTATTCTATGACTGGCATATAAATTCCCATATCAGATGAATTTTACCTATTCATATTAATATTCTAGAAATAAAAGACTTCAGCCTGGAACATTTCTTAATTCATGTTAAAAAAATTTTGTGCTTGTTTGGAGTACTTCTGTGGAATTGATGTGTTTTACCTAGTTGTGTTGATTACATCTTAATAATGACCTCTCATTGGCCACAAATAAGCAACTTAAGGGCATTTTATTTTTTCTTGAGTTTAAATGGTTTCTCTTGTCTTTAAATTACTTCAGGTACTTTGCAGAGCAGAATGTTCCAGAATTTTCCTGCTGACTTATTGCTGTCGTTAGCAGTAGAACCTCTGACTGCAAATTTCCACAAATGGAGCCTCTCCATGAAGGTATCATATTACATATGCAAGGCAATTAATATATTTAGAAGAGCTACAGAATTAATAATTTTGTTTTGTTTTATCTTCTAGAATTTTACATCGAATGAAAAACTAAGCAAGTTTTTCAGTGTGTTAACTACAAATACAGATGGCCAGATTGAGTTTGTTTCATCAATGGAAGGTATTATATCATTGCATCGTGTATATTTTATTTATTAATTTTGATTTTATGTGTTTCTTACAAATAAGATCATTACTTTGGGGCATTTTTGAAGATGAGACTTGTTTGTCTTAAGTTTAAGATCAGTTATAATGTGCCTAAATATTTCTAGAATGAGGTGATGATGAAAAACAAAAACAAAACAAAAAAAAATGGGAGTGGGAGAAGCTGAAGAACTCAGTGAAGAAAGTGACTTACATTTCTAGCAGTTTTACAGTTTAAGTACTTTGATTCTCCTCTAGAACAACAGAAAATTTGATTAATAGAGAAAACTTCTTTCTACATACAAGGAAGAACTAGTGAGAAAATAGGGATATTCAAGCCTAAAACTCTGAATTGACCAAAGTATTTAAACCAGCATTAAAGTTGAATCAGGAAAATTTGAGACAAAGTTCAGGACCCCTCTCCGTGTAGAGTACTGCATGGAGCAGGAGCTGAAGGGCTATATCTGTGATGTAAGGGTAAACTTGGACTACACCTGGAATCCTGTCTGTGGAACTGCCAAGAGAATTGCCCATCTTGAACTTGCACTAAGCTGCTGGGACTGGTGGGGTTAGAAGGCCTTGAGCACTCAGGGTGATAGATTGGTCTCCTGGTATGGCCTGTGTTATGCTAACTGGGAAATTGGGCAAATCTCAAAAATTTTGATTAAAATTGTCTCAGGTTGGTAGTGCACACACATGCATGGCAGAAACAGGTATCAATAATTCTCTTGGGAATCTACACATTCATTCCAGGCTTCAACAAATTCCTGCATATAAGATTTGAAGGAATATGAGCAGTTCTTGGCCAAAAAAATCACTAATGCATGAGAAAGCAAAGTACCATGTATGAGAACTTACAGAAACAACAGACATAGAGTCAGCCCGGCACAAACCTTAGGGATTAGACTCACGAGGTACGGTGTAATATAATTATATTTTAATTTTTAAAGAGATAAAGGACCCTTAAAAATATGAAACAAGTATGAAACAGACATACTTGAACCAAATTCTGCTATTAGAATGAAGTCATAATTGAAATAAAAATCTTAGAAGACATGTTAATCTGAAGGTTAGACATAGTTGAAGGAGGGATTAGTGAACTAGAATGAAGGTAGAACTGAAGAAAATGTTCAGAATCCATCATGGACAGACGTGTGAAAATGTGTGGACAAAAAGGTTGGAATCTGGAGGGAAGAGTTAAAAAATTCTCACATATCCAGCCAGAACTCTTAGAGGAAATTGGGGCAGAGACAAGCTCTTTTTCCATATTGACAAAAAAATTGTGAATAAAAGACCTTGGTGAAAAGAGAACTGTAACAAGGTTTTAGAGTAATATCTTTGTGATCTTGTGCAAGGGAAGCAGTTTTCAAGACAAAAGAAGAAACAAACCATGAAGTAAAAGTTGATGAGTTCAAACAAATTAAGAAGTTACAATTTAAAAAAATAGAGTAGTAGAGAAATAAAAAAGGACATATTTGTAGTGCATGTACCTGGAAGAATATCTCTGTCTTATATAATGTAAAACCATGAATTAGGGGTAAAAACCTATTAAAAATGTTGAGAGATTTATTTGCATAGGTACCTTAGAAAAGAAACTTGATTTTCATATATATATCATTGAGATAAGTTGCTCAGTATAGTTACTAATTAGAGGAGTACAAGCAGAAGCCATAGTGAAAAACCATCTTACATTGGCAAGATGGGTAAAATTATAAAGTGCTGATAAACAGATATTATCCAAGATATGGCATAGTGG
Source organism: Aplodontia rufa (assembly GCA_004027875.1). Classification (NCBI taxonomy): domain Eukaryota; kingdom Metazoa; phylum Chordata; class Mammalia; order Rodentia; family Aplodontiidae; genus Aplodontia; species Aplodontia rufa. The sequence continues at coordinate 8,916 of PVKS010028515.1, forward strand.
TTACATCCATATAGTTATAGTTGGAATATAAATGCTACACTTTCATTGGAAAACATTTTGGCATTTCTTAGCAAAACTGAACATTTTCTTTGTCTTTCTTTTTTTACACTGGGGATTTAACTCAGGGGCACTTAACTGCTGAGCCACATCTGCAATGCTTTTTATGATTATTTGTATTTTGAGACAGGGTGTTGTTGTTACTGAGGCTGGCTTTGAACTTGTAATTCCGCACCTTAGCTTCCCCAGCACCTGGGATTACTGGCATGTGCCACCATTCCCCCAGCCAAAATTGGACTAGTGAAACCTTTTCATGTACATAGAAATGCACATGGCATTACTATTCATATTAGCAAAAAAAAAAAAAATCCCAGTGTTCAACAGTGAAAATGATAAATTGATAAATTTAACACAATAGAATACTGTTAATGAGCACACCTGCATACCTCATTACCTCATTCTAAATGAATGTTGAAAACAATTCTCAGTTAAAGAACAGGAAAATTCATAGTATATGTGTTTTCTTTCTTTTTTTTTTTTTTAAGAGAGAGTTGATCTTATTTTTTCATTTGGTTTTTCTTTTTTCTCCACTTACTTGTGTATGTGGTCCTAGGGTTTAAGCCTGGGTCCTTGAAAATGCCAGGCAAGTGCTCTACTGCTGAGCCACCTCTCCAGCTTGTGTTTTCTTTTTTGTGATAGTCAAAACTTGGAAAATAATAAAGAATATATTGACTGGTGGTAAACCTAAGGCAAAAATTTATTACTGTCATTTTCACTGGGTTGAAGGGGAGGGTAATAAGAGTTGGGAAAAGCTTTGGAAATATTAATCATGTTTTATGGCAGAGTCTGGGTGATGGATAATCAGGTATTCATTTTGCTTCCTATGCTGTATGTATGTATATATGACTTTTAATTTTTTAAAATAAATTATTTTTTGCAGTTTTTTAAACTAAAAAAGCAGATAGAGAAAAAAAATGTGTTGCCAGATGAGTTGAAGTTAGAGATGAGGGAAAAAAAAACCAGGAATAAATAAAACAGATAGTTTGGTCATCACCTGAGTTGGTAACCAGGCCACTGGACTTTTAGTCCCAGTGAACTCTGTGATCTCTGAGTCATAGTAAGAATTACGGAAGAAGTGCATAATAGGTAGTAATAACTTGCAGAATTGCCATGGTAGCTGATTCACCTTGCAAAAGATGGTAACGCAGTTTAAGACATAACATTTTTCCAGATTGGAATATCGACTAAATACTGATAAATGTTAGTAAATCCTACTACAGTTTAGTCTACCATATCCTGGCATTTTCCAGCAGCATAGAACAGCTGGATGCTTAGGCTGACTTGTGGGTATGATGCCTGTTAAATATTGACACATGGATATTTTCTTTTTTTCTATTTAACATAAGCCTGTCTTATGAGCATGAAACATGAGCATGTTTACCTCTGTAGATGTCTACTGGTCCTTGGATCTCTTTGGGTATATTCTCTTTCGGCGTCTCTGTTTTAATTTTCATTCATCTGGACAAGTAGCAATCTCCTAGAAAAGTAGGAAGTATCCCAGTACCAATCATAGGTACGAGCATAGGTAGTCACACATAGTCAACTAGACAGCAGTGAAGATCTTGAGATGCAGAGCAAGGTGATGATTCAGCCAAAAGCCCTTAGAGATGAACCAGTATAACTGAGGTGGGAGCATCTCTGAACCAAGATTAATGGGATGGGGCAGACAGGGGAGGTACGGGAGAAGATGGAAGTAGGAACGGAGCTCAGAGAAGAAAGAGACTCCCATCTATTTTGTGTGTCAGATGGACTCCTTGCTTTGTCTTTGAGTTTGATGAGGCTAGGTAGAGGTACCTGAGAGGACAGGGTAGAAGAGGAGTACACTATGGTAAAGTAGAAGTAGTACAACTTGTTCATGGACTGGCTGTATCACTGTGTTTAGTCTGTTTTATGTTGCTACATCTGAATACCAGAGATTGGATAGTAAAAAAAAGAGGTTGGTTTAGCTCACAGTTCTGGAGGCTGGGAAGTGTAAAAGCACATAATGCTGATATCTACTGGCATCTGGTAAGGGCCTTCTTGCTACATCATTACATTGCTGAGTGCATCACAGAGACAGAGCAAGTATGCTAGGTTGGGGTTCTCTTCTTATAGAGTCACTAATTCCATCATGGGGGCTCTGTCCTCATGACCTTATTTAATTCTAATTGCTTCTTATCCCATCCTGCTTCAGCAATAAAGACCTTCTACATAGATTACCACAGTCTTCTCTCATTGTCTGCACAAACATCTTCCAGCCATCACTGGTGATCCCTCTGAAATAGCAGTCTTTTGTTGCTTCAACAAAACTCAGTGGGTCTTCACCATTAAAGTCTAAATTCACCAGATCTTGCTGTAGACTTTACCTCCTGTAAACCCCAGCTGGACTGCCATAAAAAGTTTCCCTTCTTGCGACATGCTGTCCAGTAGAAGAGGCTACTAGGATGTGAGAGGACAGTGCTCTTTCTTTCCCCCACATGTCTTACTTTCAGCTGATTCTTTTCCTCTCCCCAAGCACGTTCTGATGGTTACAATTACAAAGAAAAAAATTATAGAGGGGATGTTTTTTCTATTAAAATGAGGAAAGGCACAGGTGAAGAAGAATATGTAAATTTTTTTAGAAGGTAACTATTACATGTCGGGCGTGGTGGGGCATGCCTGTAATCATTGTGACTCGGGAAGCAGAGATAGAATTGCAAGTTCAAGGCAGCTCAGCAATTTAGAGAGACGCTGTCTCAAAATAAATGATAAAAGGGCTGGAAATGTAGCCCAGTGCTAAAGTGCTTACAGTGTTAGATGGTTTAATTCCCATCCTCCACCCCGCCAACAAAAAGAAAGAAAAATTTTTATAGATATTCACCTTTTAAAAAATAGTGGAATTTTAAAAGATTTGTGAACATTGAGAAAGCAACTGAACCTCCCAGGTGTCTCTCAGCTTCAGCAACTGTGAGCACATATGTGGCCATTCTTGTTTCATATCTGCTTTCTCCCTACACTGCATTCTGTTTCAAAGCTAATCCTAGGGCCCATACCATTGTTATCTATAAACACATTTAAGAGTTTTAAAAACAGTTGAATTCCATTGCTGATCCGTGTTTAACACTAAGTTTAAACATTTAAAAGCTGTTTAAAAAATTGACAGTACAAAGTCCTAAGAGCAGAGTTTAGGCCAAGACAAATTAGTGCATGGAAAAGAAGTGCTGGCAGAGGGCGTTCTCCAACGAATGAGTCATGGGACGAAAATGTGGTGTGAAGTAGGGGAAGAAGACAGACTTATCTGAAAGAAACTTGTATCACTAATTAAATGCACGCTTGAGGTTGGAAATGTAGTTCAGCGGGAGGGTGTGCTTAACAGGAGTGAGGCCCTGGGTGCTATCAACAAAATAAAACAGAAAAAGAAAAACTGTATCTTTGACTGTTGAGCTGGGATATATTCCATGGCTAAACTATTTTACTTTACAGTGATTATCTGGACAAGCAAATCATATTACAAATGGTACTAAGTGTAATTTAATTAAAATTAAAATTGTAAACCAGTGCAACATGTTATTGGGAGTTTTCTCATTAATTATGAACAGAAATTCTTTGTGTCTGAGAGAATGTTCATAGTTTTACTTTATCTGATGTAGTAAGTTATAATAAAATAATGCTTTACATAGGATTTGAAGCAATATAATTATAAGAAACATCTTACAATGTTCTTAATACTTACCAGTTTGTGCTTTTCATAGGATATAAGTATCCAGTGTATGGTGTCCAGTGGCATCCAGAGAAAGCACCCTACGAGTGGCAGAAATTAGAAGGCATTTCCCATGTCCCCAATGCTGTGAGGACTGCATTTTATTTAGCGGATTTCTTTGTTTCTGAAGGTAATATGTAGCACATAATGTTACCACTCTAGTGCAGTTTTGAAGGAAATTGCCTATGTCTGGACTTCTGTGTACTTTTTTGCACTTTAATTGTCCCCAAAAGTCTGTAGGTTTACTAAATAATGTTAAAGCCTATGTTTGAGTCACTAGATAGGTAAACCAAGACAGGCGTTTAACAGTATCACAGATGCTACAGTGGGCTGAGTTCTTGAAAAACAGCTTAAAGAATGTTGAGGTTTTTTTTTACTTTCTTTCTCTCTTGATGTTTTTTATTTAGCTTCTCCCCCATTGTTCTTTTCAGAACCAAATTTTAATTATAACAACCTCCCAGAATTAGATTTTTTTTCCTAAGACAATGATGTAAATTGAATATATACTTAGTATTCTGTGATATTAAGGCGGTCTGTCTGTAGGCATTGCACATTGGAGAACGTTAATAAGCATTGTCTGCTTTTTAATGATGAAAACACAAATTTTCATGTTATTTTATGTTTGTGGGTAAAATTGAGAGTTTGATTATAGATGCTCTTTTTTAGTTGGGTGATAGATATATGGAACAGAGGTAGGGACACACTTAAAAGGAGCAGAGCATCACTTGGGTGGGGTATGGCCACTTGAAGATTTTGGTGAGCCTTATTTTCACCTTATTTCCAATCATGCCCTAAATTTTTATCTACTCTCCTACCTTTTTTGGAAAGCCAGGTACTGGGTTCATGCTAGTTTAGAATTATGTTCAGTTGAATAAATGATTTCAAGACAAAGTCTCCAAATTAAAACAAACAAACAACAACAACAAAACCTCTCATATGCAGCATTAATTCTAAGGAACATTTTCCTGTCATGGCCCATCAGTGGGCTGAGCGGGCTGAGCCGACTTCACTGCTGTTTTAATCATATGGCAGTCTTTGGGTCTTTACCTGTCAACATCCTTTCTGAAGATGCCTATGTTTACCTTACTTTGACTTTAGGATAAGGTCTGAGTTCTCGTCACCTCACCTTCAAACTTTAACTTGGCCAAACTTCTCATTGTGACCCTTTGTTCTTTTTTTTTCTTTCTTTCTTTCTTTTTTTTTTTAATAATTCTGCCTGTTCTGCGAAATGCCTTAACTTTCCATCTGCTCCCGTTGCACCTGCACCAACCTCTCCATTCTTTTTACTTTTGCAGCACCTCAGTGATGTATACTATAAAACATTACATGGATTCTGTGTGATTGCTAGGCTAAACTTCGTGTTCTGTTTATAATTTCCATCCTGAGGCTCTGTATCAAGTCTTCTACAATGTAGCCTTTTTAGTAAGGATTCGGACGAATTGGGGCGCGTGCACCACAGGGAGCAAGTACATTGGGGCAAGTACAGCTGCCGCACCTAACGGGAGCTGTCGAACTCAGAGCTGCTGTGTGTGGGGAAAGTTGTGAAAACATTTGTCTCCTTGTTGTTTTACCACTTAGTAATACTGATTGCAGGGAGAAATATGATAGTCTTTTGAAAACCTTGTCATACAATCTTTTTAAAAACAAACTTTCTTTTTCTTGCAGCTCGGAAAAACAATCATCAGTTTGAATCTCAAGCTGAAGAGGAAAAAGCCCTGATTTATCAGTTTCGTCCAATTTATACTGGAAATTTTTCTTCATTTCAGCAATGTTATATATTTCCTTGAAAATCTTTGATGTGTTAACAGAGCAACTTTGAATAATTCCATGATCAAACTCTTACAATAACTTGTTACTAATGCAATAGTAAAAAGCTACAGAAATTCTCTTTCTATGTGATTAGCTCTGATTTTTAATTCAGTATATCATTTTTGTATCACATTTGATAATTCAACAGACACAGATAATCATAGTGTTTTTTCATAAAGTCTTCTAATGTCTGAATATAGAACAAAATAAATACTGAGAAATCAAATAGTTTTTTTCTTATTTACTGATTTTAGAGATAAATACCAGTCTTGAATTTTTAACTTCCACCATGTCTAATATAGAAGACTCTTGACATCTGTGACTATTTATAAATGCACTTTTATCCCCATGGAAAATAAAAAAAGCTGTCCTACATTTATATCAGTGCATTTGAATATATTTCTCAATCTGTGCTCTTATTTCATCCCTCACCATTTCATACAGACTCTCCAAAGTCTGCAAGTTAGGAATTCCTTAAGGACAAGCAAGCTCTCAGAAGAGAAGAATTTTTGACCTGTGTCTAATAAAAGGTGTTTATGCATCTGTTCTTTGTAGTCCTAAGAGCTACAACTAGAGAAAAAAAAAAAAAACAAGAAAAATCCCAGGTAAAGATGTTGGAGGATATTATGAATGTATCATTTACAGAAAGAGAAGAATCCGAAGATTCTGAGAGGTAAATCACAATCTTTGAACAATAACAATGAATGGAACATAGAAATTGAAAGAATTGATAAATTTTGTCAGCCAAGAAAGAACTTTAATAGAAATGTGGCAGATTTAGTTTCTTAAATCTTACTGTCTAATGGCCCATATCTGGTCAAGTTCAAGTTTGCCACCATGAGAAAAGTTAGTGGCGCTATTCCTATGTAGCCTACCAGACCACTTCCTGACTGTTCCGTTAGAATCATGTAGATGTCCTCGTCTCTGCAGAGCCCTAATAGCACTTTACCCTGACTGCTCGTTCATTACTCACGATGACACATCCATCCTGCCCATGAGTATTGGCTTCCGGTTGTTCCCAGTGGTTCTTACTGGGCTTTATTGATGATGTCTACAAACGCAAGAAAAATGTAAATGATCATTTGTTTCTGCTTGCGTTACATTTACCATTTTCCATGTACTTTGAGTCTTCATGCTAGAATCACTTTATTTAAAAAATGTGGTCTCTTCCAAAGTTAGCCACTCCTTGCCTTCCACACTCCACCAGCAATAGGTAAGGGTTTGAGGACATGTAAGAAGAGCAGGCTGTTTTAAGTAAAGAAGGTCTCTCTTTGAGCCAGATGCCACTGTATCAGCGAAAGCAAGGAGAACGTTGCTGAGAAAAGCCTGCGGATGCTTTGAGCAGCAGTCCGGAAAGCTCTTGAGGATGGGTGGCTACTCCTGGAGGCCTGCTTTGCAGGGTGGGAGGAGCAAAGGCTGCAGGAAAGAGTGCTGAGGGAGTGTGTGTGGATTAGAAAGGGGAGCTGCACAAAAGAATAAACGGAAGGATTGGGTGAGCCTGGGCCCTGCTACATGGAAGAGACTGTACATGTGTACTCTCCGCCAACCAACAGCTGATTTCCGTTTCCAAGGCTTTTTAGAGAAAAGTTTTTACCACCAGGATTTCTCATTTTCTTACCTATGTGGAATATCCCACGTGGAATGAAAATATCGGTACCAAAGGGCTACACTCATTTCTATTCAGCTAGCTAGCCCTGGGGGCCCACAAGTGCACATAACTTGAGGCCTGGCACAACATGTTTTATGAGGACATGTTGAGTGTCTCATTTCCACAGTGCAGAGCAGGGAAATCTTCAAAACCTTGTGCATAGGCTGACATTCTATGGTTTAGAATGATCCTGCAACTTCTGAAAGCACAGGGACTGCTCCGGTGGAAGTCCACAAGCCTAACACGTGACACTTCAGAGGGTGCCCTTCCTTCATTTCCTACCTCCCCTGTGGTAATCAAACACCCTGTATATGTGCGGGTCTCTGTTTTCACTCTTCAACATTGCGAGAAAATATACCATTAAAGAATTTTCTCATATGGGAAGAACTAAGAAAAAAGTCATTCCTTAGAAATAAAAGCTTCATTATTATTTTTAAACTTTATTACACTTGACAATTTTTTTTCTAAAATGAATAAAGTTTTTGTTCCAGGTAAAATTTTCATTCTAAATATAGTTTAGAATTAACTGAAATATTTTGCAGTAATATCTAAGAAACACTAGATGTCAGAATAGAACCAGCTAACCTAAAGTTCAGCTAGGTGTGTTTGTATTCAACCATTAACAATATTAGATTTTAGGAAATTATTAAAAACATAAGGAATATTGACTCATACAATTATATTTATATGCTAATGGTTGTGTAAGCATTGACTTATATCTAATACCCAGTGTTTTCCACTCTGATGAATGAGGAGGTCCTGAAAGATTCAATAAAAATAAATTATTTTAAATGTCTATCAAGGGCCAGTTGCGTTCATATACATACATTTACGTATTGTCTGTAAAATCCCAGTCTCCTTTCTCCCACTGCCTAACTGGGAAATACTTAGGCTAGGGAAGTTCTTTTTCTGGAATGGGCAGAAACAGACACTCAAAAGGATGAAAGATGTTGCTTGGTCATCTCCTTTAAAGATTCAAGTAGAGAAGTGTTTTAAGTCAATATGGATGTGGTTTGTACTTTCCTTCTACAGATTAGAAATTTTTATCATGATGTAATCTAAACCTTGTCATGGCTTGTCCTTCAAGTTTAAGTAAAAGTTTTTAATTATTAGTTTTCCTGTGGAACTTATCCCTTTTTGCATAAATTTGGCATGGTTTTAGGTTTTCATTTTTTTTGGCATTTATTATAGTTTCTCATAAACCTAATTTAGAGTCAGTCTAGATTATCTTTAGAATTCACAATATCACTTTAACATACGCTGTTATAGTTAATTTAAGTATTTCAGGGAAAAACTCAAGAATTTAAGAAAATAAGAGATTCAGAATGATAGGAAATTCATGGTAGGCAATGGGAGTTTTATTAATTTTATTAACTCCCATTAAAGAGGCCCACACAGCATTTGTGTTAGGTTAATCACATTTCCTCCAGATTATACTGATTGTTTGTAAACAAGAAGTCACAATTCTTTCTTGACTAGTTCATGTGTCTTCCAGCTTCCTAGTGGATAAGAGTAGGAGAGTGCCAGAGTCAGGATGCCAAAGAGCAAGGCCTACTTCTGCCACTTTGCAGGTGCATGTCGTGGGAACTAATCTCATGATCACTTGGCCATGAAACTGTTGTACTCTGAGTACTTCTCATCCTTTGAAATCATCCTTCCAGTTTTTAAATACTTTTTTATAGTCTCGGATAAGCTGAAAAATTATTTCATACACTCTTTACAAAACATAGCCCAATAACAGTTTGCAACTTGAATTAGCAGAACAATTTTACTTTTTTTTTTTTTTTTTTAGAAAGAGGGACAGTGAGAGAGACAGAGAAAGAGAGAAACAACTTTATTTAGTTTTTCACATGGTCTTAGTTGCTCCAACACTTAGTTGTGTACGTGGTGCTGGGGTTTGAACCCAGGTCCTTGTTCTTGCCAGGCAAGCACCGAAACCGCTGAGCCACCGCTCCAGCCCCCCAATTTTACTTTTTCAATAACTAAAACTACCCTTTCAATTTTGTGAAATAAATTGAAGTGATGGACATTAACAATTTTTTTTTCTATTCTAATCAAATGAACCTAAATTACTTGGTTCCTCTTTACTGGTCTCTACCTAGGGAAAAAGGAGCTAACAAACAACACATGCAGATCTCTTGGTATCATTAAAAATAATGATTGACCCCAATTTTGAGGGGAAATAGCCACATAAACAAGTTTTGAACTTAAAATAGACTTTAGAACATGAACAATATAACAATGATTGTTTTTTTTTTCAGGGATAAGGACCGAATTCGGGGCATTGAGCTTGCTAGGCAAGCGCTCAGCCACTGAGCTAAATCCCCAACCCCAAACAATGATATTTTAAAAAAATTGAATTCTGTGATTTTCCCTTGGCATTTTTTTTCACAAAGTTGCAAGTATAATTTGTGCTCTTTTTTTTTTTTTTTTAACTTAACTGGATCAAAACGGTGTTCCCGTGTTGCTGTCCCGCTATCCCAGCTGAGAAGAACTTTGTCCTTTGGGAGGGTTGGATGGCTGAGCTATTAATGATTGGTCATCATAGGAGGCAGATGAGGGTTCAGCCAGGGCAGGAATTTTGCTTGAGAAGGTCCAAAGTTGGGCAATGAGGCAAATCTGAGCCAAAGCACACAAGAAGAATCAGAAAATGCAAGAACAAAAAGGAGCGGAATAAGTTAGTAACTGGATAATGGAATTGAGAATTTGGGACTAAATGGAAGAAAGTCCAAGGTGGGAGCAGGTTTCAACAAGCCAGGAGAGGCTGGGCTGAGGGCCCCAGTGTTGGGAGGCATTCACAGCTCCCTTACGGTGACAGGAGGGTGCTGAGGGCAGGTTTCTGTGTCTTGGAGATATGGAGCAAGGATTACGCTAAATTATTCTCTGTGATTTCAAGACATCCCATCTACAGAGGCTACCAGAATTGCCCAATTTGGGTATGTAGGCTGTAGCCAGCACAGGCTGACACTTGGCTGCTGCTCTCCCCAAACCCAGGTTGTGGGTTCCCTGTAGAGACGGTCTGGGTTAGAATCGCTCTGGGCTACCAGACACTGTGCACTCCACACCTCCTCTTCCATGGTCTCTCTGGTCTCCCTCCCTTGGGGTTTTTCTTTCTTCTTACCCAGCCTCCGTGGGTATGTGGCTTCTAGGGCAGTCTGCCTCCCTTTGTGGCTCACTGAGTGCTGCACATCAGACTCCAGCTCCAGCCTTGGGCTCAGCCTTGTAGTGAGTGACTGGAGCAGAACGTCCCCACGTGCAGATACCACCCAACCCTGTGCTCACTGGGCAGATTTAAGCGGGAAGAGGCCCATTTTGGCCTTAGCTATGTTCTCCAATGCAGCTTTAAAGAGCCCTAAAGCTGGAAAAGTAAAAAATAAAAACAAATCAAAGGGAAACTAGTAGAAGCAAGAGGCTAGGGGAGGGAAGCAGTTGGGTGGGGTGGGGGAGAAGTGCTGGGGAGGGACATTGGTCATATTATATTGTTATTGTGTGCATCACTAAAGTGAGTATTTTAATGCTTTCCTATGTGTATAGGAAAAAAGTGTGAATAACTAAGTTTCCTCAGACCCCCTAATGCCTGCAAAGACAAACCACATAACCACAGAGAGGTCTTTGCTCCCCACTTTCGTGGGTTTCTGCTTAAAGTCATCCTCAGGATGAGGTCTGCCGCAGCGACCTGATGCTGCGGTAGCTTCCTAAGGCCTGACCTCACTCCCCACCTCAGAATGCACCAAGCACACTTTCAGGTGCTCCCCTGGCCTGGCGGGAGCCTCTTCGCATGTGTCCACGAGGCTGCATATGATGTTTATCCAGTTCCTGCCACAGGAAGTAGTTCCAGGCCCAGATTGAGAGATAATCTTCTGGGATGTCAGGCAGTGTTTTGGAAACTTTTATTGTGTAACAACTCTCCTCTGCCCCAATTTAGTGGTTTAAGATGACTGTTTTATTTAATTCCAGCTTCTGTGGGTTTGCTGGGCAAGTCTTGTGGTTTGGGTGAGGAGACAGATACAGATCCTCCCAGAGCAAATATGTGAGGTGCTGGGTGCATCAAAGGGATCAATTCAGGGGCTGGATCAGTGGCTTGGAGGTTAAGGTGCTTGTCTGACACCTGCAAGGATGCAGGTTCGAACCCCAGCACCACATACACCACCAAGTGTCAGAGGAATGAAAGCCACGTGAAAAAACTAGAATTGATTCTGTCTTTCTCTGTCTCTCTCTCTCACTGTCTCTCTCTTGTCTTTGTCCAAGTTTTGGACCATTTAGATCCTGTGGTCCCCCTCTAAATGATGAAATGTGTTATGGTTTAGAGTCTACAATGACTCCCAAATGCTCATATCTTGAGGACTTGGTACTCAGGGCAGCAATGTTCAGATTTGGGGGTTTTGGGAGGGGACTGGATGGATTGTAAAGGCTCTGACTTCAATACAATAATTCATTTATGTGTTTATAACTGAATGCACTATCGGGAGGTGGTGGAAGCTGGAGGAGACGGGTCTTAGTTGGAGGAAATAAGGCATTTGGGGGCATGCCCTGGAGAGCTATATCTTGTCACTGGTCCCTTCTCTCTCTGCTTCTTGGCTGCCATCGGGTGAGCATCTCTGCTCTGCCAGGTGCACCCTGCCATGATATTCTGCATCGCCCCAGGCCCACAGCAACCATGGATTGAAACCTCTCAAACTGTGAGCCAAAATAATCCTTCCTCCTTTAAGTCGATTTTCTCAGGTACTGTGTCACAGTAGTGAAAAGCTATCTAACAAAAGATAGAGGTGTGAAACTTGTCAATCCAGATGTTGACTCATCAGTCTGGGCATTTGTCAATCTGCCCATCAGCCACTGTTGTAAATTGTAAATATTTTTTTGTTCAGAAAAGAGGAAGCCGCTGGGTCAGGAGACAAAGTTATTTAAAAGGAACTTTATTATTCACAGTTCTCAAGAGAACGGGAGCATGGCATGTCACCCACATAGGTCACAGGAGGGACGTGGAGGTGGGTTATAGGCACATAGTGATGGGAACTGCAGAGAAGAACCTTTATGTGTTTTTTGTGGAAAGAATTGGGTAAGGCATGCAAAATAGTTTAAGCAGGTTGAGGGTGCATACTAGTCTGCATACTAGTTGTTGGTGCCTGGCACTGGGGAGCTTAGGACCAGGGAATGATGGCCCTGATTGCATACTGATAATGGGGATAGTGAGAGTGGGCTCTAAACTGGTTAGCTTATTCATGGTTGGCACACTGGCTAGCAGGAGAGTTCTAAAAATGAGCTAGCCTTGGAAGGATGGTTCCTCCCTGGTCAGAAAGGCCAGAAAAGTCAAAACATCAGCTCCAGAAGCTAGAACTGAATTAGCCAGCCACCTGCATCTTCTAAGCTAAAGCCAGGAGGCTGCAATACCCCCACCCCACAGCAGTTCTACCTTGGATTTTTCTTTCTATTTATCTTCCCTTATAGCTGTGAGACTGTGTGCCACCTGCAAAAAAAAAAAAAAAAGGAGATGCCATCCCCTGCAGTGCAATGGTCCATTCCCCACTGCCTGCCCCCTGCCCCATTCGTCAGCAAAGCCCATGCCCCATAAACAGCCAAGACAGACAACTTTCATTGCAGTCTTCAGTGTGGGCCTGGGTTTTGGAGCCTCTGGGTCACAGCTATTTTACTGTTTCTTATTCACAGGCCAAAAGCCTAACAGCAGATTCGCACCTGCAGCAATTCGCATCTCATTAAGCACATGTCCACCTCCACTGCTGCCGCAGTAGAAGTGAAAGGGTGCTTTCCCTGCGCAGGGACTATAGCTTCGCCCTGACTACTTCCACTGATGATGCATGCGCTCGCCTGTTGGTCACTGGCTGGGACAGTCAAGGGTCACTCAGAGAGATCACCTAGATGCCTCTGATACATGGGGGGTTGGACATCAGCCTTGCTTCTAATTCAGCATGTTCCTCAGGTACTGTGGCATCTGATAGATGGTATTTTCAGTGTAAAGTGACACCCTGTCCTGGTTCCTGTTCAGGTTTCTGGAGCCTGGTCTGGATGCAAAATTTCTGACTATAATAAATCATTCTGTGTTGACATTGTTGTGTTACTCCCTACCCCCATCTTCATCTTTGAGATAATTTCTTTAGAATCTCCAAAATGGAATTATTGAGAAATTTGCTTCTTTTTTCTTTTTCTTTCTTTCTTTCTTTTTTTTTTTTTAAGACAGAGAGGGGGCTGGAGCAGTGACTCGCTGGGCACTTGCCCAGCATGCGCAAGTACGCAGATTCAAACCCCAGCACCATGTACGCAACTAAGTGTCAGAGTAACTAAAGCCATGTGAAAAACTCAATAAAAATTGATTCTGTTTCTCACTTTCTTACTGTCCTCTCTTAAAAAAGAATAGACAGACATCAATTTTATTTAGATTTTCATGTGGTCTTCATTGCTCAGACACTCCGTTGTGTATGTGGTGCTGGGGTCTGAACCTGCGTCCTCGTGCATGCCTGGCAAGTGCCATAACTGCTGAGCCACAGCTCCAGTCCTGGAAATTTGGTTCTTGATCCAATTGCAAAATTGCTTTCCGTAAGGATCAGCATAGTTGATAACGTATCTGGTAACACATTATTACACTAATTTTGCCAGCACATCAGTAGTCTTGACTGTCATATTTAAATGCTGCTCTGATCGGAAGTGGGGCTTTTGGGAGGTGATTAAGGCAGAGCCCTCAGGAATGGGATTAGTGCCATTGTAAGAAAGGCACTCATCCCAGAGTGAAAGACAACCCTGTCCCTTGTTGCCTTGTGAATTCAAAATGAGAAGGCAGTTGTCCCTGAACCAGGAAATGGGTCTTCACCAGACACCAAATCAGATGGTGACTTTATCTTGGACTTCCCAGCCTTCAGAGCTTGTGAACAATTAAGTTTCTGTTGCTTATAAACCATCCAGTCTATGGTATTTTTTTTTTTTTTAAAGAGAGAGGGACAGTGAGAGAGACAGATAAAGAGAGAAACAACATAATTTAGTTTTTCACACAACTAACAACACTTAGTTGTGTACGTGGTGCTGGGGTTTGAACCAGGTCCTGGAGCCTGCCAGGCAAGCGCTGAAACCGCTGAGCCACCACTCCAGCCCCTAGTTAATTTCTTTTATAGAAAGTTTTAAACATATGCCTCTTGACCCCATCAAAAGTAGATCTGTCTAGAAATTTTAATACTTTTTTTTGGGCAGGGGGAAGTAGGAGTAGGGAGCTGGTTTCCTAGCATTCTACTGATTCCTGTCTGTGAATTCCATACCTATTCTTTTTATTAAGCCACTTATTAATTCCAGAAACTTTAATTGATTCCTAAGGGCTTATTATACTTTGCTTAACATATACACATAAATATATAATGATTGTATTATACATAAATACATTAGGCTTATTAATTTGTATCTTTGTATGTATGTGCATTTTTCATATTCTATGTGATATTTTTTCCTAGACATAAAAAATTGAATGTGCACATTAATTAAGAGGGGCTGAATCAGTCGGATTTAGAACTGGTACAATTAAAATAGCATGATTAAGGTTTGTACATTCTGGCTTTACATTTCAAGAGGTAATAGAGCAATCACAGTATGTAATTTTCTGGACCTCATTATCCCAGCTATTTAGAGGTAGGATCAGTTGTGTGCCGATTGTTGCTGCTCTCCTACCACAATTAAGCTTCTACCTTTTTTTTTTCTTTTGCTTTCAAATGGAAAGAAAACCAAGTAGTGCTTTCTGAGTATCCTGGAAACCGTAAAACTTGTGCCCTTGTGTTGAACTATACCTCAAAGAAAGAACTGATGCCCAGCTAATGAGAGTGTGTGGAGGCATTGCCAGCACAGGTCTCATCACTTCTAATTATAGTGTCCAGAATGCTGTGAACCTTGCCAGGACTTTGACTTCGGTCATTTGAGTGTGATTCCATTCCAGAGCCTAGTTGCCAATTTTTTTCCCTGTAGGATTTCTTGAACCACTGTGACATAAAGATTCATTTACTTTGATATATATATATGAGAGAGAATCAATTTTATTTAGTTTTTCATGTGGCTTTTGTTGCTCTGAGACTTCACTGTGTACGTGGTGCTAGGGTTTGAACTCGTGTACTCACACATGATAGGCAAGCACTGTAACCACTGTACCACTGCTCCAGCCCCACTTTGCTGCTTCTTCTTCCTTCCTTTCTTCCTTCCTTTCTTCTTCCTCTTCTTCTTCTTCAGAGAAAGAAAGGAACAACTTTATTTAGTTTTTCACATGGCCTTCGTTGCTCCAACACTCAGTTGTGTATGTGGTGCTGCGGTTTGAACCCGGGTCCTGGTGCTTGCCAGGCAAGTGCCGAAACCGCTGAGCCATTGTTCCAGCCCACCCACTTTACTTCTTAAAATTAAAGCTTTTCCTTAAAACTTTTCACTTGAAACTAATTTAAGTTTTATAGAAAAATTCAAATATTGCACAAAAATTCCTATATACTCTTCATCCATAATACCTAAGTATTTTATACACTGTCATTATCATTCTGTTTGTGCATGTGCACTATAAGCAAGCACAAACATACCCACATACATATTCTTTTTCTTAAACATTTGAAGTTAAATTGCAGATGTGTTACCTTTTATTCCTAAATACGTCGATGAGTATTACCAAAAATGGCATTCATTTACATTAAACCGTATCATTATTAACATCAGCAGACCTTACTAAAATTTTACTAATCATTTCACTATTTATTGTTTTCTATAGCAAATGAAAAAAAAATGTTGTTGGACCCCGGATCCAATCCAGAATCACAAATTGCATTCAATAATCCTGTTTCCTTGGTCCTCCTTAATTTGTTCCTGAGCCTGTCTTTGTAACCATAAGGTTTGTGAAAGAGTATAGGTGAGCTAATTCATAGGAAGTTTCTCTTAATTCTAAATGAGCAACTCATTCCAAAGGCATGAACTTTAACTTATAATTAGCTCTGGTTAGCTTAATTTTTTCATGTCTAACCTGAAGACATCAACCTCCAACTTAAGATCAAAGACTTCAAACATAAGGTCAGAAACAAGGGAAGGGGATTGTCATTTGCTGAGCACCTGCGCAACCCTTGTAACAGCATTTGATAAACATCCCACTTAATTAGCACATCCTTCTGCAACATTTACTGTTATTATTGTTACTGTCACAGTGAAGAAAGGATGCTCAGTGATTACGACCTGCCTAAGGACACACAGTTGGCACAATGTAAACCTTGACTTCTGCAGGATCTCCTAGACTTCTGGGGATCATCCGCTTCCACTTTTCTCCTGCTGGACTGTGGTTAGCTTCCGAGGGGGAAAGACTATAAGTTATTTATTGTAACTCCTGTGCCTGACTCAAAGCCTGGAACTTGAACTTCAGTTCTTGAATGAAAGCATTCGAGTGCACAGAGTCTAAGAGAAGTAAGAAAAGCATTCGATGCTTTTGTGTGCATAGGTCCCTGTCCCCTGGCTGAGACTGGAACCGTCCCTGCGACCTGTGCAGGTGGAAACTGCAGCATCATCCACTGTACTGTGGTCCCAGGGGTTCCCTCTCCACTGTAGGTGCTGGCCTGGTGCCCTGACACTGCTATTTGGATTTTGAGATATAAGACATTAAAAAATATTTCTGCTTTATCCACCAGAAAGAAATGAAGTAAAAAACATGAATTTGGAAGGAAATTCAGACCATAGCAAACCTCTATCCATGAACTCATATGACCAATGACCATGTGGTTTGGGTGATCATGGAATTCACACTGTTGTCACCACTGCCGTGGTGGATGCCACCCTGACCACCCACAGCTCGATTCACAGTCTCTTCACCAGTCACCTGTTTCTTCTCTTGTTCCTCTGTAATCCCACCTGAACAAAGGAGTCAGAGAGATCCATCAATAACTCTACTCAAATAACACAAGGCATTCTTGCTTCCAATTCAAAATCCATGTTAATCCAATAGCATATGCAGAGCGAAACCAAAAGTGTTTGCAGAAAGCACTAAGGTATAAAATAGGTCTTCAGATAAAATTTTTGTTCTATTTTTGATAAAGTTATGGAGCAGGGAGCAATTACATCATCAAAAATATACTATGATGTCCTAATTGACTCTCTAAACATCCCTCCTTTTGCCTTCTCCTTCTTGCCTTCTTCCTCCATCTCTTGTTCCTTCTCCTTTTCCATCTACTCCTCCTTTTCCTCTTCCTTCAAC
>PVKS010028516.1:0-26383 GCA_004027875.1 Aplodontia rufa
TGTTGAGATGTTTTCAAATCAATTGTGTGGACTTTTAAAAATAAACAGAAGAATATTTGCAATTAAAATAAATCCAGTTTCTGCCAGGAGCAATATGTAAAACACAATTGAACAAGCACATTAGAAAATGACTTGAGGCTTTTTGACAAGTCAGCTTCAGATTCACTTTACAGAGTCAAGCAATGAAGAAGAGGAAAAGGTAATGAAGCTAGTTTAAGCTACTTTAGACTAAAAATTTTAGTAAGAAGGCGTAAGATGTAACCGCAAGACTTGCAAACAATCTAATTTTGTTGTTCTCTAAAGACATATGGATACAACTGGTTGGAAAACAAATTTAACCCAGTTGTTTATATTACATTTGATATAATGATTTTAGATATAATGGATTGGCCCATTTACTGGTCTCTGTTCCCTAATTTTAATAAAGATGATGTTTATGAAGTGCTTGTGTATGCTCAATGAGGTGATCAAAAACTTAAATTAATATAGGAATAATACATTAAGTAATCATCTTGCAGCCATACTGTAAGTGCTTGAAATAATCATACTGTGGCTAAACTGCAATAGAATGAGAAATGACTTGTTAACAATATTATACAGCAGTAGCTACTTAAATAGGAGCCATTTGTCCTATGGCCAGACAATAAGTGGGTGTAATTTTTGTAGAGAAGTTAAAAATAATTGGAAAGCCCACTAAAACTGGGTCTTCTTTTTATAAGCATCACATGTTTCCACAATTCTAGATAATTCCAGTGATAACATATACATATGTACACATACATATATATACACACACATATATAATAGTATATATAGTATATAATAGTATATACTATATACTTTAAATGAATGCAGTCTTAGCTGGGATATCTTAGAATTAATGTACTCACTGTTTCATTATTTTTCTTCATGA
The DNA here is from genome assembly GCA_004027875.1 of Aplodontia rufa. NCBI lineage: Eukaryota > Metazoa > Chordata > Mammalia > Rodentia > Aplodontiidae > Aplodontia > Aplodontia rufa. Next base: position 914 of record PVKS010028516.1, read on the forward strand.
AGAAAAAATTATAATAAAGGGGGAAACCTCAAAACTAAGATTAGTGCATAATTATTAATCGTAAGAATCAAGACTAACTCAGTGATATTGCTCAAAAATCCTGAAAAATTGCTATTAATAGGAATAAATGTAGGTGAGCCTAGATTTTAGAAATAGTCTGATATCAAGACTGAGAAAGGAGTTTCCTGGTCCAGTCTCAACCCCCTTGAATTTAGTTTAATTTTCTAGTAATGAAAGGCTCATTGCAATAATATTTTTGTCTATGAGCTAACAAGATATTTTTCATAATAGTAAGTTATGTAAAATAAATATATACATATTTTAATTAAAATATAAAGGGGCTTGAGTGTTGGCTCAGTGATTATGGTGCTTGTGTGGCATGCATGAGGACCCAGGTTCAAACCCCAGCACCATGTAGACAACAAAGTGTCGGAGCAACAAAAGCCACACGAAAAGCTAAATAAAATTGATTCTTTCTCTCTCTTTCTCTCTCTCACCATTCCTCTCTCTTAAAAAAAGTATATATATATGTGTATATATATGTATATATATAGGTATAATAGACCATAAAATGTATGTGAATTTCAAAGATAAAATGTGAAAGAGCAAATAATTTTAGTCATTATAGAGGACCAATTCAAGCTAATATCTCTATAATTGTCAGTTCAAGGGATATTTTGATGAAAAATGTAGAGCTGTATTTTTCCACCATAAAATTTACCTTGTTGTCTTATAATTACTCTCCTGTGAATATCTCCTCATATTAATTCCTTTGAAGATAAATACCAATTTTGTTTGTCTATAGTGAACACTTAACACATAGCCTGATGAATGCCTTTTCACCTGCCACTAGCCAATTTAAAGGCCCTCTAATCCTACACTTAGCCCCTGCTCAGAGGGTACTGTAGTCAGTCATGTTAGGCACCAACGAGTTTGTAACCTACCATAAGTGCTTTTTCTCTTTTTCCTCTTTTCATATACATATAGATGCATAGGTTTGCATTATTGACTTTACTATTGTGTAACACAAGCAGAATAGTTCTAGCTGTGAATTGTTGCTGGAAGCTCAGCCAAAAGTCTAATCCTCCAGCTCTTTCAATAATCCCGTAATTCTTCTAGTTAGTAGTACATTCTTTCTGGTTTGGACTAGCTAGAATGTATGCTCTTCTTTGCAATTGAACTGTGATGAAAAAATTATAATGGTGGGGTGTGTGTGTGTGTGCATCGATTGACAGTCACTGCTGTAAAATCAAGTTAATAAAATTCTCATATACAATAGCAATCCAGCATAATATCTGGAAATCAGACTTCAAATACCCTCTTCTCAAAGGCAGCTCAATATAAAGATAACTTAAAAGTTTATGAGCATGTGGAATGACAGCCCAATTTCATGTACTAAAATCTATTAGCTAAAAATGTATGTTTTCAAGGTCATTTTAAAATTCTAGTCTAAAATCTGGCTTCATTTGGGTTATTTGTCCAAAGCAGAAGAGAATGCGGATGTTACGAACAGCAGAACAGCAAGCAGCAAGATGTGTTATCTAACTTCCTGACAGTGAAGAATGAGCCAGGAAATTAAGAGCAAATGTAAGAACAACGAAAGCTTAGTAGTCTGGTCCATTAGTAGGACAAGAGGAACTCTGCCTCAACAGCTCAAAGCACATCTTTAGCTTGCAATATAATGATGGCACTAAATCAAGATGAGAAGTTTAAAATCATGTTGCCTTTCCTCTCTTTAATAACAGAGCAGGCTGATATCCAGCACCTGTGTTTTATCTTCCTAAGAAACTCGCCCCTGGTTCTCCAAGATTAGGTAAGTGACCCAGTGAGAGTCTACTGTGGGAGCAGAGCTCCCTGCTCTCCCTATGGCTTATTGTGTCTCAGAACACACAGTGGGTGAAGAGTTGCCCTAGAAACTTCTGTGAGACCACTGAGTCCCTGGTGGCAGCCTTGTTAGACCACTTGGGTTTTACATTTTACCAGTCACCTTAGTCTTGTTATCTGAGGCAGTGGCATAATGAAGCACAAGAAATAGAGGGAAAAAAGCAATGTGAATTATTTGAACTATTCCATTTGGCCTTCTTACCATGAAGCTTTGTTGGTATTTTCAGAAGGACAGAGATTGAATATAAAAATCAGGTTTTTTGGAGGAAATGGAAGACATTGGAGAAAGGGGTGGGGAGATGTCTTGAGTTTTCTATAATTTTTGATTCTAGTATTTTGTTATGGAGGCAAACTAACTGTTAAAAATATTTTATTGTTCTTTTTCCAGTCATAAGTTGTTTGATTCAACTTCCTTTCCTAATGGCAAAGCTTAAAATCAAGGCTCTTTGAGAAAGTGGTAGAATTTGCCTTTTCCAAAAAGACTTAGTTTTAGGGTAGGTTGCTTATAGAACTCTTTGGAAAGTTAAAAGAAACAGACAAATTGTACACCATGGGAGGAGATAAGAGCAATTACTGGAACTTCTTCAATTACTGCTCCCAGAAATCTGTCATAAGAAACAGTGGAGGAAACTTTGTGCTCTCTAAGCTTTAAACAATATCTTCCAGGTCAACCAAACTTTAACCCAGGAAGTAACATATAAGAAAATTTTCCACTTGTCTCTGAACACCATGATGACTTGCCAAGGAGCATAATGGGAAATGAAAATTAAAATGTGAACATTGTCATGACAGTACCTAAAGCTAATTGCTGTAAAGCTGTGACACTAAGTAAGCACAAAGACATTGGTTCTCACCATCATCATATAGGCTCTAGCAAGAAACTCCCCTTCATCTGGTTCAAGAATTTACAGAAGCTTTACTCCAAAACGTAACATTGAATTTCTGTCTTTAGAAATGGAAACGACTGCAAACTCAAACTGATGGAAGCAATTGAAAGTGAAAGTTCAGTCAAATATATGACCCAGAAGGAGAGGCAAGGAACCAGTGGATGGAAGAAGGGGGTGTGTTGGGGGAGGGGAGAGATATTGCCCAAATTATATGGCTGCATAGTGTGCATCTATGGACATGTGACAAGAAATCCCATCATTAAGCACAACTATAATGCACCAATAAAACAAATTCAGTCAGTCTTTTAAAAAAATATTGATTGTGAAAAAAAGAAATGTGAACGGAGGAGTTTTCAGTAACTGGTGTTAACAAAAAGATTACATCAACTTTTGCCTTTGCAACAATCCCTTACTTCTTCTTAGTATATGCTGGCCTGTATAATGCATAGGTTCTTACCACTTTTCCCAATAATTCTGTCTGGTTCTTTCCTTTTAAATTGGCAGTGTATTAGGACAGCTGTATAGGAAAGCATAAGAACTACCGGCAACATTTGCTTCTGGGAACGAAAAAGTGCAAAAACGCCTTGCTTTTATTTATAAGCAGAATAATTGGTCATGGCATATTTCTTCCTTCTGTAAAGGGTTACACTTTAAGCTTGACACAATTTATGCTGAATTAATTGCTGCTATTTTCTTATTCTTTTCAATATCAAATGAATGAACTTGAAGATCCCTGGAAAGACAAGGGAACTGGCTTAAAGGAGCCAAAGCACTGGAGTCTCCCAGGAGACTATCTTCAACATTTGAACAACAAATAGGGTGAGCAGGATACCCATAACGCAGGAGTAAAGAAAGCATAAAACATTATAGTGCAGTTCATCAAAGTTTAAATAGGGTGAAGGGGGCATTAGAGTGGGAGCACCAGTGATGTGATTGACAACAGATTACATTTGGATGATTGATCAAATAAGTAAATACATTAAGTGTAATGGGAGTCAGATTTCTCACTATTAGAGAAGGGAGGTATAAATGTGGAGAGGAAGAAAGCAAGAATGAATTCTGTGATATTAGATTAAAATTGGAGATACTGATGTGAACTCATGATTTTATTTGTGTAAATAGTTAAATATATATATATATATATATATATATATATATATATATAAATGTGTATGTGCATACACAAAAATACCGTAGCTCTGCTTGGCCTGAGAACAGCAATACCAAAATGCAATAAGCACCATGGAAAACAATGGAATCTAAATGCCATTTAATGCTAAAGGTCCAGAGATCCTTAAATTTTGGAACCAGAGCCAAAGTAGGAAAGCACATGAGTCTGGATCATCTTGTTATTACTGAAGCAATTGGCAGATATTGAATGGGGTATGATAATGACTGATGTTGATATTTGTATTGTGTTTGTGTGAAAGACTCATTTGGAATAAATATGCACTAAATTAGATAGCATTGATGGGCATCATGTTGGCATCTTTTAAGTGGTTAAGGAGCAAAAGATTTTTCATACTGTACTTTCTATTTTCTACAAGTGTTAGATTATTTCACAATAAAATACTTAAAACTGTAGAAATAGTAGGGTGCCAATTCTAATACTCAGTGCACTTGCCTGCTCTTCCCCATTATTAAGAATGTTCTATTGAGTGAAAGGAATTCAAGTATACTAGAGTAGAGAAAGGAGAATGGGAGGGGGAGGGAAGATGGAAGGGGAAAAGGGGGAGAAAAAAGAGGGATCATGAACTGAAATTGATTTCCATTCATTATGAGTTTGCCAGCAAAAATCCAACTATTATATATAACCATAAAGCTCTAACAATAATAATGATAATGATAAAAGAAATTGAAGACAAATGTGGGCTAGAGGAGGGAGGAAAGACATCCAGAAAAGAATGGTCTATGATGAGAAGACAGCTGGTATATTTATAAGAAAAGGAATATTAAAATAAATAGTATGTTAATTTTCTTTTGTGGGGCAATCATTAAATTATACCCTGTTTAGGAGTAAAGCAATTTACAATGAGACACTAAACAAGGATATGAATATAGCCAAATAATGGAGGACATGTATGGCTTCTTTTTAGAAATTCTCATTTCAGTTTTACTTTTACTGGTTAGATTGTCATTTTGCCTTTATTTTTTTTTTCAAAAAGAAAATCAATCTTTCCAAGTGACTCTCTGTGGAGGAAAAATCAAGAACGAACACTTACCTGCATAAAGAAAAGCTAGTAGTTTGAAGAGAGATCAGAAAGGGATATACTACAAAGACAGGTTCTCAAAGGTTGGTGACAGCAGACTGGGTACAAGGCTTTGCCCCATTGCTTGCTACAATAAGAAGAGTCAGGACTCTCAGAGGTAAGGATATGCCTCATGTTACAGGACCTGGGTTTATTGTCAAGTCAGGAAATTTCTTCATTTACTTGAGATTTAAGCTATTTGTTTGCCTATAATTGTCGACCATGAAGTATCTACTTTATCCTTGGACTTTTTTAAAATAGAAGTTATGATGTATGGAAATTGTATTATCACATGCTCCCTATTTACTCATTAAGACCAGCTGTGTTTTAGGAAGGGCAGGCAATAGGCACGATCTGACAGGCTCTTGCCGATTAGTAGTTCTAGAAGTTGGGAGAGCTTCTCACAACAGCCAGACTTTTCTCCAATGACAAAGCAAGCCAGGAATTTGCCTGTGAAGCATGAGTAAGTTTAATAACATGAAAATATGCATCTTTTCTTCCATTTATTGAAGTGCTTATGGACACCAGTGCTTTTTCCTGTACATGGGTCTTCAATCTCTCAAGCCATTTTCTGTACTGAATAATGGAGGGTATGAAGGGGCTATTACATTCATTCTGCTCTCCTGGGAAAAGGACCACAGTCTCTTCTGTACCATTTTCTATACCAGTATTTACATCACAGTGAGTTCTTTATTCCTGCTCACTGGCATTCAGCTATCACCAGTAGCTGGAAGGTACAGTCTCCAAATCTCACTGATACCATACGATAACCCTTAAGTCCATTGGCAGGTATTCAATAATAATACTAAGCCAGGAAGAAGGGGGAATCGGCTTAGGCAAGGGCACTGAAGACATGGTCCCTACACTCATAGAATCTATAAACCATTGGCATAATGCAAAAATACTTTACAAATATTCCAAGACAGATTTATCTTTACATCCACTTCTGTGTTCAGGTACCTATGTTGATTCTAAATGGGAAAGCATCTGAACCTTTAAGAAAAGGACTGGATTTGCACGAGCAGTCCATTAAGGGCAGCCATAGGCTATTTGCTTTTTCTTGGCCTTTTCATCACTCCTTTTATTGAAATTGTGCTGCATTTGTTTAACAAAGAAGCATTGTGTTCGATCAAATATAAAAATGTAAAACTAGCCATTTACATTGTCTGTCTGGGTTCTAAGAAGGTAAATGACAAAAGTGATTTGTTCTTTATTATGGAATAAAAAGAAAGTCAGGATAGAGACATTGTTGAATACTAAAGCAAACTGCAGAAGTATGACCATATATTTTTTTGAAAACTTGTTTGAAATATATATTTCCATTTACATAGAAAAATATCTAAAAGGAGACACAAAAACATATTAGAAGTTGTTTCTAGAGAATTAGGAAGAAAATTGAAATTAGGCATAACATTTAAAATAAATTTCAAGCATATCTTCAATGTTCCATTTTATTATAAGAATTTATTAATGTATGTATTAAGTTTTTTATCACTGTGATTAAAATACCTTACAAAAACCATTTAGAGGAGAAAAGGTTTGGGTCTCACAATTTCAGATATTCTGTCCATGGTTGGCCAACTCCATTGTTTTGAGTCTGAGGTTGGGTGGAAGGGTGTGGTGGAGGGAAGTAGAGAGCGAGAGAGAGATGCTGTGCAGGAAAATACATGATCCCAAGGACATACTTCCAGAGACCTACTTCCCCAGCCACACCCTATCTGCCTACAGTTGCTACCCACTATAGTAGTTCTTTCAAATTATTAATCTATCAAATGGAGTAATCCACTGATTAGGTTATAGCTCCCATAATCTAGTCAGTTCACCTCTGAAAACTAGCAAAGGAAATTTAGGGGACAGCTCATATCCAAACCATAACAGCATATTAGTTAGGTGGTCATTTTGTAAGAGATATGCCATTATAACACCCAAGGCCTTAAGGTATTTAAAACATTGCAATGATTTGGAAGCATCACCTGTCATGATACATCCTATTTCCAAACCATACAAATTTCTGAATGATCAAACTTTAATTTAATTCACAGTAGGTATTGATAATCTTTCGTATATAAGGAAAGCATAAAGAACAGATCAATTCTTCAGAGGTCTTGATGATTTTAATTAATGCAGAAAGCAAATTTTAGAATTGACAATGAAAGTACAAAAGCAAGGCAGGAGTTAATTAAAATTGATTTGGTGTTGTTTTCTTTAATATTATCCAATATTTCATTACCTGAAACACACTTATTATCTTAGTCCAGTGAAGATACTCATTGCAAGAGGATTTCAATAAGCTTAGGAAGACTATTTTTAGCCATGTTAGGTATTTATGAGCTTCAGTATTTTCTGTTCACTCCTGACAATAGCCATGGAATTACATCTGACATATACTTAGTAAGCATTTTGGTCCTCTTAGATATTTCTACAGAATCTCAACATTGTGACCCATATATTCTCAAATAGATACTCTTTGCCAGAAAGAATTAATGATTAGTCTTAGAAAAGATTTATTTCTCTGTTTCTTCTCTGACTATACTTCACAGAAATTGCTGAATGAATTGATAAACTCAATGTGCAGCTTACAAGATCTTGTCCTAGTAAATTTTAAAAATGTGGTCTCATACAGAATCAAATGCATATACACAGAAATAATAGCATCACAATGAAGGATTATATGCATGGAAGGAGGGAGATACTTTAAATTTTTCTACAAGTATCAATGGAGGGAATAACAAAAAGCAAGGCAATGAAACAGTAAAACTAAAAAGCAATATAAAAGTTAATTAACCTAATAAACACAAACAATGGAGAGAATCAATGAAACTCCACAACTGATTAATTTGTCATAAAAATCAGTGAAATTGCAAACCTCTAATTAGATGAATAAAAAAGAAGTAGGAAAGGAAGGAAAGAAAAAAATTGAAAAACTGCAATGAAGACAAAAGAGAGGATATTACTACAGATGTTACAGAAAATGGACAATAAATGAATATTACAAACCATTTCAAGCCAATAAACCTGGCATTGATCAACAGCTCTAAATCTGTAAATTCCCTCTTTTTTTTTTTCACCAGAGCGTCCTGTGTTTTACAGAATTTGCAGCATCTGTGGTCTATACCCAATAAATGCCAGTAATACCTCCCTCATTTATGACCTGAATGTCTTCAGACATTAACAGATATCTCCTGGGGGCAAAATTATCCCTTGTTGAGAACCAGTGTCCTAAAGTAACTGAAAGTATCATTTAAATGAAGAATAGATTAAATCCCTGCCACAAGAAAACTTAAGGTCCATCTTGTTTCACTGGGGAATTTACCAAACATTTAAGAAAGAAATAATATTATTCATATACAACCTCTTTCAGTTAACAACAGTGGAAGAAACATTGACCAACTCATTATATAATTGCAGCAGTACCCGGTTACAAACTAGACAAAGGCAGCACAAGAAAAGGAAACCATGAATCAATGTCTCTTATAAAATACATTGACTTATATATCTTACATATCTCGTAAGAAGGGAGGTAAAACCTTAATACAATATTCACAAAATATATTATGCAATGCACAGAAAATTACGTAACTATCAAGAAAAGTTTATTCCAAGAATGCAAACTTGGTTTAACTTAGGAATATCAAACACTGAAAGTTATTATATTAATAGATGAAGAAGACTATGGGCTAAGAAGAAAAACCATATGATTATCTCAATGGATGCAGAAAATGTGTTTGATAAAATTCAACCACTATTCATGAAATAAGCTCTCAGCTGACCAGGAATAGAAAATAACTTCCTCAACCTGATAAAAACATCTGCAAATGCAAAATAAATAAAGAAAACCCTCTAGCTGTCATGATATATAATTATATATAAAAAGAGAATGCTTTGCTCCTAGGATCAAGTGTAAGACAAAAAGAAAAAGGCATGAAAAGCTTTTTAAAAGAAATAAAACTGTCCTATTTTGCTAAATACATAATTGCATGAGTATAAAATCTTAGGAAATCAATGGAAAACCAAGTAGACCCCAGAAGTGAATTTTGCAAGATTGTTAAGATAGTCACATAAGAAAGACAAGTATGTTTATACATACTAGCAAGAAACATTTCAAAAGTTAAATTGAAATACTAGCATTTCTAGAAACCTAAAACATAAAACTTAGGTGTTAATTTAATAGATTACATAAAGGTTACAAAAAGATTGCTAAGAGAAATTAAAGAAATAAATAAATGGAGTGGTATGCCATGCTCATGTTTATGAGCACCCAATCTTCCAAAATTCACATGTAGAATCAGTCTAATCACAATATCTCAGCTAGTTATTTTTGTAGATACTAACACCTTGTTCCTAAAGTTTATATGGCTATCCAAATGACCTAAAATAGACAAAACAATTTTAGATCTAAAAAAATTAAGATTTCACTATCTGATTTGAAGATTTCTCATAAATCTACAGTAATTAAACCAGTTCAGCATAGATGTAAACATCCACATCAATGGAATAGAAGAATGATTATAAAATTGTGTTGTTAAATATAGTACCTTCTAGCCTTATATGCAGTTTACATGTAAAATTAAATTAAATGTGAATAAAATTAAAACTTTAGTTCCTTCTATATTTCAGATACCTACTGTTAAAGTGGCTATGGCACCAAATTAGTACAGACAGAGCCTATTTTCATTATTGTAAAATGTTCTATTAGGTAGCGCTAGCTTAGAGATTGATTTTTATGATTTCTATTAACATAATATTTGTACATATTTACGGGCAACAGTGTGATAATTTGATTCACGTATAACAAATATAATGATCAAACCAAGCATTTTCATTTTCTCAAATATGAATTATTTCTATATATTGGAGACTTCAGTCTTCTAGTTATTTTAAAATAAACCATAGATTGTTGTAGCATATAGATACCCTCCTAGATAAAAGAATGTGCCAGAATTAATTCCTTCCTGTTTTCATGCTCCCCTTTCTAACCTCCTTCTTTCTACTCTTCTGTACCCCTCCTAGTCTCTAGTGACCATTATTGCACTCTCCTCATCTATGAGATTGATTTTCAGTTTCCACAAATGAGTGAGAGCATATTTGTTCTCCTATGCCTGGCTGACATTGATTTTTGACAAAGGTACTAAAACAGTTCAGATGGGATTTTCAACAGATGGTACTGGAATAATTAGATACTTGTATGCAAATATGAAATAAATCTTTGCCCATACCTCACACCATAACTATTTGCTCCAAACTTATCATAAGTATAAATGTAAAAGCTAAATTTACAAAACTTCTAAAAGATGAAATCTTCATGTTCTTGGGCATGATTCTGGCAAAGATTCTTTAATGAGATGTACAATCTATGATCCTCAAAAAGAAAATTAATTGGATTTCAAATTTTAAAAGATTTTTCTTCTTCCAAAGCTAATATTCAGAAAATGAAAATGCAAGCCACGGACCAGGAAAAATGTTTACAAGGCACATAACTGACAAAGATTTGTATCAAGACAATATAAAGAAATTCTACAATTCAATAATAAAAAGATTAAACAAACAACAATGGGAAAATATTGAGCAGATATTTTTACCAAAGAATATATGCAATTGACCAATAAACACATGAAAAGATGCTCAACTTCAAATAAATACAAACAAACAGCACAATGAGAACTCTCTCCTCTCAAAAGCTGACATTTAAGCCAAGACTTATGTAATATTAAGAAGATAAGCACACTCTCATTTGAGAATAAAGAGTTTCATGTTGATGGATCACAAAAGCCCTGAGACAGATGTGTTCCAACTCTGGAAAGAAAGGAGCTGTGTCTTGACTATAGAAGAGCCACCAGAGATTCTTACACAGGGAGAAATTACATTTTATGGTATTTAAATTAACATTTGACAATATATGCCATCCAGGAAGCAATGGAGAGTTAAGGAAATCAAGCCTGGGAAGAGGTGATCTGAACCTGGACTGAGGCACTAGAAATGGCTCTTTATTTCAAGGCAGAACTGATAGGACTTGTTTGTGAATTAGATGATGACAGAATAAAGGAAAGAGTAGAGTCATGGTTTATTCCATGGTTTTTAGCTTCAACAAATGGATGGGGGATATTACCATGTACTAAGAGGTTCTATATTATGAGGAAACATTAAAAATACATTTTATTTACCTTATAGCTTTGAGGCGTTTAGATATTCAATGGAATTTGTGGGGGGAGGAGTTTACCTGGAGATCATGCCTAATAGAGATATATTTTGCATCATCTGCCTGTAGGTAGTATTCAGGCTACGGTCAAGGTGCAATCATATACAGAGAGAAAGTGTAGATAGACAAGAAGAGCCCTGAACTAGAGATCTTCCAAAGGGCAAGACAGTAAAGGACACTGATAACAGGCAGCACCAAAGAGGGAAGAACTGGAACAAATCTAAAGGGTTTAATGTCTAAAAACTCTACAGAAAAAAATTATTTTGAAATGACAGGAAAGGGGGCTGGAGCAGTGACTCAGTGGTACCATGCTTGGCTGGCATGAATGAGGACCCAGGTTCCAACCGCAACACCACATACACAACTATGTGTTGGAAAAACAAAAACCTGATGAAAATCTAAATAAAATTGATTCTCTCTCTGTCTCTCTCCTACTCTCCTTCCCTCTCTCTCTTTCTCTAAGGAAAAATAAGAAAAGATGATAGGAGGTACAACTTTGTCAAATGCTATTGAGAGACCAAATAAATCCAGGAAAATCATTTGTTGCGTTTGACAAGAGGTAAGTGATCTTACTAAGTTTTAGTAAGATCTTTCTGTGATCTCAAAAAAATGCTGCAGAGGACTTGTACAGACTAAACTAAAGGGGTGAGCCAAGAAGCCAGTGAAAGAAAAGAAAATAAAAATTTATAGAGTTTGTTATTTTTCCCTAAATGGAAAAATTATGCTAAAGCAACAGGGGTTTGAAGGATCATTTGTTTATCCAGTTATTAGTATTTGTTTCTGTGAATGTGCCAATAGAAAGGCAGAAAATTATGAAATCACAGAGTAATTTTAAAAACGGTAGGAGGATGGGCTGGAGCGGTGGCTCAGCACTTTCGGCGCTTGCGGCGCTTGCCTGGCAAGCACGAGGAGCCAGATTCAAACCCCAGCACCACGTACACAACTAAGTGTTGGAGCAACAAAAGCCATGTGAAAAACTAAATAAAAGTTATTTCTCTCTTTCTCTGTATCTCTCACTGTCCCTCTCTCTTTAAAAAAAAAATTGTAGGAGGAAATAGAATCATAGCAAAAGTATAGGTGTTAACCCCTTGTAGAAGTGAAGATACATTTTGCATTGCAACAAGAGAGAAGGCAGAGTTACATATACAGACAGGTAGACTGTTGGGTTTGGCAGTGAGAAGCTGAGATTATTGATCTGGAACAGCATCTATTTTTTTTCCCAATGAATTATTAGTCAGTCACCAATTGGCAGTGGGCTGAGAGTAGATATTAGAGATTAGAAGATACGACAGAGGAATGCATAAGGACTCTTGAAAGGATAAGAAAGTAAAATTAGGGAAAATGGAATGGAATGTGAATATCCATTTGATATTTACAGTAAGAAGAAGAAATGTTATATGACTGTCTATACCAACCTTTTGCTAGTGAGGCACAACTCTGTGATTGCTAGGCTCATCGAAGTTTGGAGCTTTGTCAAGTGAATATGATTGTGAGCAAGAAACCCAAAGGTATTTTCAAGGTAAGGGTTATAAGGTTGTAATGTGAAATACCTAGCTAGACCTGGAGTGACTGCCATCCTAGTTTGTCTGAGGTAAAAGGTTTTCCCTGGATATAGAGATTTCAATGCTGAAATAAAAGAAGGTGGTCTGATCACACTTAATTCATGCACTTCCAAGGAGCTAAATTCTCCTGATTCTTTTTCTTTTTTTTTTTTTTTTAAGAGAGAAGGACAGTGTGAGAGACAGACAGACAGAGAGAATCAATTTTTATTGAGTTTTTTCACATGGCTTTCGTTGCTCTGACACTTAGTTGTGTACATGGGTGCTGGGGTTTGAACCTGTGTGCTTGCGCATGCTGGGCAAGCGCCGTAACCGCCAAGCCACCGCTCCAGCCCCCTCCTGATTCTTAAAGCCCTTCAGATTTCTCCTAAATCTCAGTCTAGGAAGAAGAGAGTCCTTTGTTTTAATGCTGAGTAATAATGATCTTGGAAAACCATTTAGAGTTGGATTAAAATTTTCACCCAGAGAAGCGGAATCTCAATCTATCTACACAGATCAGAATTTTACTGTGGCAAAATAATCTGAAATTCCTAATCTACTGATTCAACAAATATTTACATGCACATAGTATGATGCTTTTCAGTAAAAACTCAATAAATATTTATTTTCTATTTTTAATTATGCTTCCTAGGAACATATTTTCTTTTCTGTCAACATAACTAGTAATAGCTATAATGCATGCACCTACCTCCATTCCAAAGCATATGAATCTATGCCAAGAAAAATTGTTATTATTGCTATTGTTATCATCATATTTTATTATTGTTATTAAACTATTTTCCTGCCAGAAACCTAGAGAAATTCATGTCAGCTGCTGTTATAATGCTATGCATTCAAATAATTGAAATGCCAATTTCTGAATATTATATGTTGTGTTAATAGTAAGCAAGGACAAAAGTAATGAATGTGAAATTAGTGCTGCACAAGAAACACATATACTAATTCCATTCCAATTCTAAGAATGTGCGAAATGTAGTTGAGAATAGTAAATGAAAGGAGATGATAGGTTTTCTATGGTCTTTAATAAACATTTTAGCAAATAATTACAATGTCAATTATCTTACAATTATCTTGTCAATTATCTTATTGTAACAAAAATGTTTATATCAAGAATGTAAGGTAGCTAATACAAGCATTCAATTAATTACCAGTTGGTTTATTTTTGCTCAGGGACAGAGAATTTACACAGATGGGTAAATATAGAAGAGATCTTTGAAATATAGTTTGAACCTCTTTAAAGATGAGAAAACTCAGACTCACCAATTTGAAACTCTTTAAAAATGAAGAAACTCAGAGATTCACAAAATTTTATGAAATTTGATGTTTACTGGTGAATTTTGAGAGTGAATAAAAGTTTGGGAAACTGTTTCAAAAGCATTGAGATCTTGAGAACTACATAGACATTACTAGTGGTGTTAGGATGGAAATGAAGGTGACCAATGGGTAAGAAGAAACTCATTGCAATGTAGAGTTTGGTGGTTCAGTAACCATGAGAAAAATATAGGCTGGAGAAAGGCAGACTGAGTATCCATGGTACTTTATACAACAAAGGACCAAAACTGGCCACTGCATGCCATCTTGTCAGAAGCAATTTCCTGGTTTCCCAGAAAGTAGGAAATTGGCACCTTTTTGAATGGTTAGAACAGTGGCTAGTGTGTACACAACTCTTATGATTCATTGGGGCACAACAAGAAATGATGGAAGCTTTATACTTCGGTAATACCCAAAAATTATCTAAAATTAAGACTTGCTAGTATGTTAGACTTGAATTGATACTGGCAATTATGAATTAAAGAATTTTTGTTCTACAAAAAGCAAGTATTTCAAATGTTTTAACTATTTTGTGATGGCAAGTTTAGTGTTGTTCTATCTAACAAAACTCATGTTAAAACAAATGCAGTTCATTTGTCCATTCTCTGTAATAGTAACTTTTAGGAAATGAATGAGAAAAAGTAATGTTCAAAGGAAAAATTGTGCTCTGGTAAAAATAATTGAAAAACTGATACTTGGAAATAGTTCCATTGCTGAAAAATTTTGTTGTAGAAATGAATGGCTGCCAATTAGAAGGCTTCTTATGTCTATACAAAGTTGAAATCCAACTTTTTAAATTTGCTAAAACTGATCTTCTAAATGAAAACTTGCAGTGAGTTTTAAACTTGTTTAATTGGTGCAATATAGTCTTACATAGTGAAAGAATTTGTTGTTACACATTCATATATGCCAATGTAGTGACAATGTAACTTGAACCTAATCCTTATAGTATCTACCCCCAGCCCACTCCCTGATCTCTTACCTCCACTGCATTTCCCCCATTACAGATATTAATGTGTATATACATATATTATATTTTTTGAATTTTCTAGTTTTAAATGCCTGTATCAGTGTTATCTTAGGGGAGTAAAATATACCATACAGTATTTATAGCTTCCCTTTACCCTGCCCATCTTTCCTCCCCCACTCCTCTCCCCATCCCCATCACATGCTTCATAACTAGACTCCCCCCAGATCCTATGTTATTATGACTTTGGTGAGTCTGTTATATAAACTTGACTATATTTAATCCTATCCATAGTCTTACTCTAGCTTCCACATATAAGAGAAAACATTTGACCTTTGAGTCTCTGAGTTTGGCTTATTTCACTCAGCATAATTTATTTCCGTTTCCATCCATTTACCCACAAAAGCCATGATTTCATTCTTTTTAATAGCCAAATAGAAAGAACTTCATTGTGTGTGTGTGTGTGTGTGTGTGTGTGTATGTATTTAGATCCATTCCTCTTGTGAGGAGCTTCTGGGTTGATTTCATAATTTAGCTATTGTTAACTGTAAATTGTGCTCCTATAAACATTGATGTAGCTGTGTCACTGTAATATGCTAATTTTACTTCTTCTGGGAAAATATCCAGGAGTGAGATAGCTTGGTCATGTGGTAGTTTCATCCCTGGTTTTTTGAGGAGTTTCCATATTGCCATATTGCTTTTCATAGTGACTGTACTAGTCTGCAGTCTCACCAACAGTGTACAAGTATTCCTTTCTCCCCACAACCTCTGCAGCATCTGTTGTTGTTTGTATTCTTCATCTTTCTTATTCTAACTGGGGTGAGGTGAAATCTTAGTGTAGTTTTAATTTGCATTCCTCTGATTGCTGGAGATGTTGAACATTTTTTCATTGGCCTTCTATATTACTTCTGTTGAGAAGTTTCTGTTTTAGTTCTTTAGCCCATTTATGATTAGTTCTTTGTATATTCTGTTTATTAGTCCCCTGTAAGAGGAGTAGCTGGCCATGATTTTCTCCTATTCTGTAGGCTCTCGTTTTATTCCTTTGCTGTTCAGAAACTTCTTAGAGTAATGGCATTCCACTTATTGATTCTTGACTTTAATTCTTTTGCTATGGGAGTCTTGTTAATGAAATTGATGCCTACACCAATATGGTGGAGTGTTGGTTCAATTATTTCTTCTAAGAGTTGTAATGTTGCTTATTTAATTCCTAAATCTTTGATCCATTTTGATTTGATTTTTGTGCCAGGTGAGAGATAAGGATCTAATTTCAGGGGCTGGAGCGGTGGCTCAGCGGTTTCGGCGCTTGCCTGGCAAGCACGAGGACCCGGGTTCAAACCCCAGCACCACATACACAACTAAGTGTTGGAGCAACTAAGGCCATGTGAAAAATTAAATAAAGTTGTTTCTCTCTTTCTCTGTCTCTCTCACTGTCCCTCTTTCTTTAAAAAAAAGATCTAATTTCATTTTTCTATATATCGTTGTCCAGTTTATCCAGCACTGTTTGCTTTCTTCTAAACTCTATTTTTGCCCTCTTTGTCAAATATCAGATGGTTGAAGATTTGTCAATTTGTCTCTGTGACTTCTATTGTATTCCATTGGCCTTCCTGCCTATTATGATTCCAATACCATGTTGCTTTTATTACTACAGCTTTATAGCAAAATTTCAGATCAGGTATTGTGATACTTCCTGCTTTTTAAAATTTAGAATTGCTTTGGCTATTCTGGTTTTCTTATTCTTCCAAATAAATTTAAGAATTAATTTTTCTATATACATGAAGAATGTCAATGGTACAGTGAAGAAAAAAAAAGAAGGTCAATGGTATCTTCATGGGATTACATTGAATCTGTTCAGTGCTTTGGGCAGAATGATCATTTTAGTTTTAGTTACATTGATTCTTTCCATCCAAGAACATGGGATATCTTTCCATCTTCTCAGGTCTTTTTCAATTTCTTTCTTCAATGTTCTATTACTCTCATTGTAAATGTGCTTTACGTCCTTTGTTAGATTAACTCCCAAGTTTTTTATTCTTTTTCTTTTTTTCAGGTTATTGTGAATAGGATAGATTTCCTGATTTCCTCCTTGGCCAAATCACTGTTTGAGTGAGTATAGGAAAGCTATTAATTTATGTATGTTGATTGTGTATCCTGCAACCTCACTAAATTAATTGATAAGCTCTAAAACTCTTCTGGTGGAGTTTTTTGGGTCTTCTAGGTATAGAATCATATAATCAGCCAGTAGAGGTATTATTATCCCTTTGATTTCCTTCTCTTGCCTGATTGCTCTGGCTAGCATTTGAAGGACTACATTGAATAAAAGTGGTGAGCGTAGATAAACTTGTCTTGTTGCACAATTTAGCAGGAATGCTTTCAGTTTTTCTCCTTTTAGTATAATGTTGTCTGCGGATTTGTCATCCAGTGTTTTGAACATGAATGAATGTTGGATTTTATCAAAAGCCCTTTCTGTATCAATTGAAATGATCATGTGTTTTTGGTCTTTATTTCTGTTTAAGTGATGCATAACATTTATTGATTTGTTGAACCAGCCTTGCATCCCTGGAATGAAGCCCACTTGGTCATGATATGTTATGTTTTTGATGTATTTTCAATGTGGTTTGCTAGAATTTTTTTTTTTTGAGAGAAAGAGAGAGAAAGAGAGGATCACTTTTTATTCAGTTTTTCATGTGGCTTTCATTGCTCTAGCACTTGTGTATGGGGTGCTGGGGTTTGAACTTGCAACCTCAATCATGCCAGGCAAGTGCTGAGTTACTGCTCCAGCCCTGGTTTGCTAGAATTTTATTAAGGATTTTTGCATCTGTCTTCATCAGGGATATTGGTCTGTAGTTTTCTTTTCTTGATCTGTCTTTGTTGGGTTTTGGTATCAGGATTATATTTGCCTCATAAAAAGTGTTTAGGAGAGTTCCAGCTTGTCCCAGCCCCAGCTCACAGTTCACATCTTTTGTGAAGGCTTTTTTCAAGGGCACCTCTGACTCAAGTGAACTCCCTGAGATTGTCCGTTTGACCAGTGGTAGTAATGATCATTTTACTTCATAGTTTCACACTTTGTCTGTTATCAGCATAGCACTTGATACCACAGCACAGAGCTGGGCACAAAGCTGGGCTCAGTGTCCTGACTGAGAGAATGATAGGACCCATTAATTTATAGTAACATTTCAATCTTTACAAGCTAAATATAAGATTTTCTCAGAGCCCAGTGTGAGGAGGAGGAGATAAAGAAGAGAGTGAAAGCTCGTTGGAAAATCACAGTGGTAGGTTCAGTTATTCAATTTGGACTCTCCAGGCTCAGATGAGCCCCTTAAAATAACCCCTAAATCTTCTCCCAAGCCTGAATCAAGCAGAATTCACCTCCCCGCAGAGTTAACTGCAAGCCTAACTCTTTCCTTGTCCTCCTCATGCTCAGCATGACGCCCAGCATGATGCCCAGCAGGTCAGACCTCTGCAGGCCTGTGCCAACAGCTGCTGAATGCTTCACCTAAGCATCTGATGCAGAGGCCCTGGCACTAAGCATTTGGATTATAAAACATGGCTGATTCAGGTGCTAGTTTTGGTTCCTTAGAAAATACCATCTGGATATGCTGCATCTCAGAAAAAAATGGCAAGCTCAGGAATTCAGGAAGAAGGAAGGGGATCCAGGTGCATCATTAAGAAGCATCACTCATTAATTTATGCTCATTGGACCACAGCAATAATACACAATCAGAAACAATCCACCTGCCATAAATACCTTAACTCGGCAAATATTGACATTATTTGGCATGAAACTAGCGGCTACCAGCAAAGGGAAAAATGAAAGCAGACAGAGTCTTGGTATGAGAGGCCAAGTTCAAGGACAAGGTCAGTGAATTCAAAGGGTCATAGGGCTCAACTCCCTAACATGCTTGCCTAATGCTCTATGTCTGCTCTTCTTCCTGCTGGAAAGTCATCTCTGCTCTCTTTATTAAAGGAGGAGGAGGAAGAGAAGGAAGATGAGGAGAGGGGGTAGGGGAGAAAGAAAGAGAGAGAGAGAGAGAGTGAGAGAGAGAGAGAGAAAGAAAGAAAGAAAGAAAGAAAGAAAGAAAGAAAGAAAAATAGACTTACAGATATAGAATAGGCATAAAACAGCAGCAATAAAAGGAAGACATTTTCAAATGAATGGAAATTTTAAAATAGTTAAGTTTTCTTTATCTCAAGTCACACATACTTAGAATTATTTATATTTTGGCTCAAATAAATGCATTAATAAATGAGATATCACCTTTGCAAAAAAAAAAAAAAAAAAAGCATTGCTTCCTTGGAAACTTATTGCCATGATTTACTATTTACTACTGGCCCTCATACAAAAACTGGGTTTTTGCCTTAACTGACCTTATTTCAGAACTTAAATAGTTTACTGCTGAGTTAATGCAATCTTAGTAACAGCCTCACTTGATTTGTAGTAAGCCTAAGTTTCTACACGTTTTGTTAAATATCATGCTCACTAACATCTCTTTGAAGCCAGGAGATAATTATAGACAAAAGGTATAGAGAATGTAAGTTCAGTTTACTCTCCAGGATCCTGGTCCCAAGTAATGCCAGGCAGTAGATATATATTCTATCCTCTCCAGCTTGTCTTGCATGATGTTCACTGGAGGAAACAAAAGGAGAGTTGACTTCATGTGATCTTCAAATTTTCCCTATTCTTAGTGCCTTCTGGGACCCTGGTTATGATGCGGGAGGAACATCTTTGCATTTCTCCCTCAATTTGCTAATGCTTTGAAAATAGCCAGAATATGGTCATTAGTGCATTTGCATAACTCATCTGAATTACTATATTAAGCTTAGCCAATAGGAAGGGAGAATAAATAAAAGAAGGTGCTAATTAGTACATTCTGTAGTATATCTCTAGCAACTAATTGCTTAGGATGCTTTCCTAATTTGTTTATAACAGCAATAAATTCCCCCAAAGAGGTCAGAGTTTCTCTTCTTCACTCTTCTTCATGCAGAGGACAAGATCCAGTCCAATTCTTCCACATTTCTACTCCACAGTCTCACTTCCTCAACCTTTCCTGCTGATTTGATGCCTTTCATTCAAAACCAAGTCCCTTACCAAGTTTTGTTCCCCACCCTGCTGGTGAGCCAGACCCCCACCAGTGTGTGCACAGAACCATCAGAGGCATTCCACCTCTTGTCATATCCTCCAGGGTGACACCCAAGCTTCAAGGACAGTTCTTTCTTAGAAGATATCATCTTGGCCACTAATCCTGAGATTCCTTCTCTCTACCTAGTGACAGGGAGAGGTAACAAGAGGGCAGTGACAATTTTTATTGCCTACCATTTTTTTGTACCATCAAACTCTTTTCCTTTCTTTTTTTTTTTTTAAGGCACATTTATTCTGCGTCATGATCAGACTATTACATTTAGCAATCAACAGCATGGGTGCAATAAAAAGAAAAAAAAAAAGAAGTCTACATTAAAACCCTTTGTTGGAATGCTTTACACTTTCCACAGAACAGAAACAAATTGTTATACAATTAGTCATAAATCCAGTCCTCGTGTTTTTGTGGCCATACACATGAGTATTGTCTAAACCATGTCTTCTTTGTAGCAGCTAGGCCCTGCCACCACTGTGCTTGGCTGAGTTTACAAATCTGTTGTAACCTGTAGCTTCCCTGTCACTTCTCTGGCTCTCCTCTCCTGCTAAGCTTTGTTTCCTGGCAGTATTAAAACTTTCTGCCACTGCCATAGCTGCTGCTGCTGCTGGAACTGCCATAGCCACCTTGATTTCGTGGTTTGGCAAAGCATTGGCCTCCACCACCATAAGGTCCAGAGCTTCTGCCTCCAAAGTTTCCACCCTTCATGGGTCCAAAATTTGATGACTGATTGTTGTAATTGCCAAAATCATTGTAGCTTCCACCACCTCCAAAATAGCTTCCATCATTACCAAATCCATTATAGCTGTCCCCGCTGCCACCATATCCACCACCACCACAGCTGCCACCAAAGCCGCCACGACCACTGAAGTTTCCTCCACGACCAAAATGGTCATTTCCACCAAAACTACCTCCTCAACCACCACCAAAGTTTCCAGAACCACTTTGACCTCTTTGGCTGGATGAAGCACTAGCCATTTCTTGCTTTGACAGGGCTTTCCTCACTTCACAGTTGTGGCCATTAACAGTGTGGTATTTCTGAATGACAATCTTATCCACAGAATCGTGGTCGTCAAAAGTCATAAAAGCAAAGCCCCTCTTCTTTCCACTGCCTCTGTTGGTCATGATTTCAATGACTTCGATTTTCCCATACTGTTCAAAATAATCCCGTAGGTGATGCTCTTCAGTATCTTCTTTGATGTGACCAACAAAGATCTTTTTCACAGTTAAATGGGCCCCTGGTCTTTGAGAATCTTTTCTTGAGTCGGCTCTCTTTGGTTCCACAAATAGTCCATCCACCTTGTGTGGCCTTGCATTCATGGCTGCATCCACTTTCTCCACAGTGGCATAAGTGACGAACTTAAAGCCCCTGGAGCGCTTGGTGTTTGGGTCCCTCATTACCACACAGTCGATGAGTGTTCCCCATGGCTTCTCAGACTCTCGTCGGTGGTCTCAAAGCTCAGCCCTCCGATGAACAGCTTCTGCAGCTGTTCGGGCTCTTTAGGGGTCTCTGATTTAGACATGACAGCAGTGGAAAGAGAGACTTAACGATGCTTTCTCGGTGGCGTCCACAGGCAGAAAACCATCAAATTCTTTTCTGTGAGCAATACAGTTAGTGCAAGAGAGTAACAGTGCAAAACAACCTCAAGTAGCATAAATGGATGAAGCATTTTAAATTGTTTCAACTTAGATGAAGTTGCCAAGGTAATGAAATGAAAAAAAAAAATCCCTCTTTTGAGTAAAAGCAAATGCAGTGGAAGAATGTGACTGCGATGGGTGACAAAATCTTTTGGAAAGTCCAAAGAGTCTGTGATGTTCATGTGAATGATACAGAAAGAGGAAATGAGAAAGAAGGTTAAAGTTCATCCTCTTAAGATATGACTCAATGGGAACAAGCAAGGACAAAGATTTGAGATTAAACTTTTGTGTCCAGTTCTGGCCCTGGACTGATGCTTTTCTCCTCTTGCCTAATCATTACCGAACTCCTGCCACTCATTCTTCAAGTCCCAGCAATGTCTCAAGTAACTTTTCAAACCTCCCTAGATCACCCAGCCTTTGCTTTTGCCACTCTCATCTGAATTTCTAAAGCATGACTTGTTCCTAAGTGCTTAGTTGATTCCTCTCTAAGTACTATGCATTCTTTTATTTTATTTTATTTTTTTATTAGAAGAATATAGAAATACAGTTGAGGGGGAAACATTATCAAAACATTAGCAATCAATGGATATAAACTTTGTTATCGAGGGGAAGAGCCAGATCATGGATAATCACCTTGGGTTTTACCTGTTGCAGTTTCCCCCAGAAGAACTCCTGCGTTAAATGGGTAGCTCGTGGAGGAATGACATCGGCTTCTGGGATGGTTCCCCCATCTTCCCAATCTCCAGACTCCTATGAGTTCTTCATATGCCCTCCCCCCTCCCCATCCCCTCCCTACACCTCCAAGTATCCTAGAGAGCCATCCCCCTATTGATCTGAAAGTCATTCAATTTGCAGTTTTGCTAGGTTAGCTGTCAGCCCTACTGCTTCCCCATATATGCTAGCATCAACAGATGAGAGAAACCATTCGGCCCTTGAGTCTCTGAGATTGGGAGACTTCACTAAGCATAATTCTGTCCATTTCCATCCATTTGATTTCAAAAGACAGAATGTCATCCTCTCTAATGGCCGAGTAGTATTCCTGTACTATGCATTCTTGATATGTGTATGTATGTTTATACGTGCATGAATATACACATACATTATTTCTTTTTTTTCTTACAAATTGTTTATTTTATTGTTGCTTTGTTTCCTACCAGAATAAAAATCAACATTTATCAAATGCATGTGATACATATTTTAACAGTACATTTTGTGCTCATATAATACCTTGAGGCTTGCAGTATCATCCCCATTTTCTTTTTGAGGTATCTAAGGCCTAGAGAGACTACATAGATTATCTAAAATCATGTAGTTGTTTGTCACATGACAATGAAGATTCACATGCAGGCATGCCTGGCCCTAAACCTACTGTTCCTAACTGCCATAACATCCTTCAAAGACAATCTATGCTGAGCATCACCTAGGCAGAACTTTCTTTTGGACCAAGAGCTAGGATATTCTCATTGTGTTTTTCCCCTCACCCTGTTGTTTTCTTGTATCTCCTTTCCTACTTTGCTCTTCTATGTTCTAGCACAGATGTATTTCTTGACACATACATATTTCTTATTCATGACTTTATTTTGTCCACAAATACTTTTAATATCTATTGCGTATAGTGCTAAAGACATAGCAGGAAATAAGAATCAATGCCTATCTTAGCAGAGTTAGAAAAGGCATCCCTATAATCTCAGTGACTTGGGAGGCTGAGGCAGGAGGATCATAAATTCAAAGTCAGCGTCAACTATTTAGTGAGGCTCTAAGCAACTTAGTGAGATCCTGTCTCAAAATAAAAACTAAAAATGGATGGGGATGTTGTTCAGTGGTTAAGCACCCCTAGGTTCAATCTCTGGTACCAAAAAAAGGGGGGGGAGGAAATAATTTAAGTGTAGTCAGAGAAAATAATCTGGAGAGATATCATGAGAAACACAAATTTCCAAAAGAATTTTGTCTAAAAAAGATCTGATCCCCTTTACCGAGGAAGGTGAAATTTATGCTGAAACAAGCATTATTCAGAGGAAAAGATTTTCTCCAAGCTAACATGATAGGTGGTCTTGACCCACTGTCGACTCTGACCATTATGGAACAAGCATATGTTTTATGTGTCATCTAGTTCCTCTCTGAGCCCAGTCATCATCAAGGAGTCAAGGGTTTCCATATAAGTGATAGATTACTGCAAGGAAACCCTAGCAAACTAGCACTTTCAGTTTTCCACTGTCAATTTTTTGCATTAAATACCTTAGCCATAAAACTGCCTCTGTACAGTCAGCATGTTTTTAAATAACATTTTTTTTGCTTCTGTCCATGTTTAGTAAGATGAAAGCTCCAGCTATATCTCCATTTATTCTCTTCCTTATCGTTTCAGAGATTTCGATACATAAAAAGTCAGACCCAATCAATAGACTCTTGGATTCCTTCCAAGACAAAAGCTTTTCACAAACCCTCCTACTCTAGGGGCTTATGTTGAAAGGACAAGAGAGATCACTTTACATTTTTGTTTTCAGATTCATAAATTTGGAATTGAATTCCAGTATAGAATGTCCCATTTTTGAAATGTATTCATATTTGTCAAAACCTGACCTTTGAATAAAATTCTGGTACAAATTTGCAGTGAATTCAAATGAATTAATTATGAACAGATTTATGCTTCAATCCCCCTGATAAAGTATATATGGACCATAATGAAACCCAAGCAGGAAATGTCTAGCAGTCAGCAAATGCCTGTATTTCCAGAAACACCCATGGCTCCACCATATGCTTATTAATCTTTGGCAAGTCCCTGAAGCATGTAGTTAACCTGGAAACTCTCTCTCTCTTGGATTTCTACCTACCATGAGGCCAAATTCATTAGCACATATACGATATTTAAAATGTAGATTGATTCTTCCTCTAGTAATGGATTCTGAGAATCAATAGTCATTTTAAAAGCAACAACTGGGCAACATATTATGTACAAATCTACCTGATTAGATGAGTCAAAGGAAAGAGCTATGCTGGGTTCTGAATTCCATACACATGAATGAGTCTGCTCATCAATGCTATGGTGATGAAATCAGAAAACTTGGCTGTCATCTTGAGTTGTGGAACTAATTATGTGACCTTATAAAGTTAATCACTCAGAACCTCTGAGTAGTTGTCAATAACAGTGGCATTAGAGTTAGAACTCTATAATAAGGAGGTCTTTGGACTAATACTAAACTATCATGGTATGGCCGCTTTTTAACTTATTTACTAACATTGTTAGGCCCTTGATCTCCTTTATCAATAAAAAAGAAACAAGGGAAAAATTATTTGAAGAATCAATAATTTTGAAATTTAATAGAAATGTTATCATATGCATTGTTTGATGTCTGGTACTTTGTCTTGAATATATAAAATGGTCCAATATAATATTTCAGCCTACGCATGCTCAAGAAGAGGTGAAGAGACATGACAACTTCATGCAAGTATGTATTACATGTGTGCTGTGTCAGACCCCATGCTAACAGAGCATCAAACAACCCAAAAACTATCTGAAGATTCAGAGAATGTTAA
Source organism: Aplodontia rufa (assembly GCA_004027875.1). Lineage (NCBI taxonomy): Eukaryota > Metazoa > Chordata > Mammalia > Rodentia > Aplodontiidae > Aplodontia > Aplodontia rufa. The sequence continues at coordinate 26,262 of PVKS010028516.1, forward strand.
GTAGAAATAGGTGATAAAGAGAACCAAGGATGATTGCATTTGTTTTCTTGCTTATTTATAGAGCATCAAAAATTGGATAGATGAAGTGACATTTTCTGGCATGGAGAAAATAGATGGTAGGA
>PVKS010028517.1:0-26345 GCA_004027875.1 Aplodontia rufa
GGATTATCAATGCAAACGGAAACTCTCAACTCCCCTGAGAGGCCCAACTATACACAGGCAGGTAAAGAAACTCAGAAATTTCAAAAATTAATATATATGTATATGCTTATTTCTATCTATGACATGGGGGTAGTACAAAGGAGACATGAGAGCTGGGAGTGGAGTAAAGGGGGAGATCCTGGACTAGGATTGGCCTTAACTTACTTTGTCAGTATCCATGTATGCATGAATACGTAACAACAATTGCCTCCATTATGTAAGAATATGTCAAACAAATAAATAAAGAAAAGGTGTTCTGAGCAGTGGTCTCAGTTTGTACCTTAACACACCAGAAAATAAAGACAAACAAGCCATGAATGAATTAGAGAAAACATAAATATCAGCATAGAAATCAAATAAATAAAAAGCTTTTTAAAAAGAAGGGGGGATCTACAAAAACAAAGGCTGGCTCTTGAAGAAATACAATAACCTTGATAAATCACTAGGAGAATAACAAGGAAAACTTAAGAATAGACACAGGTCACCAATATCAGGAATGAGAACCACATATTCTGCAGATATTAACATTATAATCAAATAATATTATTAATTATTTTATGCTAATCAATTTGACAACTATGAAATTTTTTGAAGGATACACAAAACCAAAGCTCATACAAGAAGAAGTATATTGTCAATAACCCTGTATCTAAAAGAAATTGAAATTGTAATAAAAAACCTTTCTGCCAATAAGAATTGAATCTCAAGTGAATACAACATTGAATTTCAATTATTAAAATAAGAAATAATACAATTCTATACAAAATTCTAAAGAAAGCCAAAGAGGGAGTGCTTATCAACTCATTTAATAAGACCAGATTTAGAGTCCCAAAACAAAAATTAGGAAAGAACATTACCAGAGAAGAATAGAACAAACTAAGATTCCCTAATGATTTTTGGTGCAAAAATCCTAAACATGATTTGGTAAATTAACTTAAAAAATTATTTATAAAAATGAATAACATATCATTACAGAGTTTTACATAGAAATGCAAAGTTGATTTAACATTTCAAAATTCATCAATGTAATTCTCCATAAACAATCTAAAATTATATATGTATAATATACATTAACTTAAAGATATATGTATGTGTGCGTATATTTATATATATTTATTTGTAAAATAACCTCAATTGATATAAAAAAGTATTTCCCAATAACCCAACATCCATTTTTATTAAAAAGTTTTAACAAGCCAGGATGGAAGGGAAATACCTCAATCTGACATAGACCATCTATTAAAACCTTACCAGTAGTATAATACTAGGGGCAAAATATAGCATAAATTCCTTAGCCCTGACTTCAGGAACAAGATGGGCTTTATGTACATGCCATCTCTACTGAGTTTGCTACTAAAGGTTCTGGTTAGTGCACCAAATGAAGAAAATCAAAAACTAAAACTAAACTAAAAAGCACTCAAATGGGAAAGAAAGAAAAAAACTATTTGCAGAAGATACTCTCATTTATGTAGAAAATCAGATAGAATCTTTAAAACATTTCTAGAAGAAATAAGTGAGTTTAGCAAAGTTACAGGATTCAAGATCTTATACAGGAAAAATCAACTGTATTTCTATATGATAGCAGGGAACGTTCAGAAACAGAAACAAAATAATGCTATTCAAAATGGCATCAATAATATGAAATGCTCAGGGATGAATCGTATAAACATGCAATATCTGTACAGTGGAAACTGCAAAACATGATTGAGGGAATTTGAAAACCTAAATAAATAGAAAAATAAACCACAATTGTCAGGAGACTCCATACTAAGATGTCAGTTGTCCACTAGTTACTCTATAGATTTAATCAGTTCCAAACAAAGCTCAGCAGATGATTCTGTAGAATTTGACAAGCTGATCTATAATTCATTTAGAAATGCAAAAGATTAGAACACTCAAAGCAACTGTGGAAAAATAACTATATTAGAGGACTACACTAATTGATTTTGAAGCTTATAAAAAGGTACAAATGCATTTCAGTAAAATGCATTCAGAAAAAGAACAGTCCTTTCAACGAATAGTGCTGGAACAATGTAATTCACATTTTAAAAAAATCAACCAAAGAATAAAACTTTGATTCATATTTCAAACTTTCTACAACGATTGGCTCAAAACGGATCACAGGTCTAAATCTTAAAGCTAAAACCTATATTATTTTTAGGGAAAAAAATCTTTCTCCTTTTGCATGAGGTACTTATTATTTACATAGGATTCCAAAATCCCAATATATAGAAGAAATGAAATTAATAAACTGGACTTCATGAAAGAAGAAAACAAAAAATCTCTGGTCTTTGATGGAAGCATTCATGGTTAACAGAATCAAAACAGTTGCCACAGCTGGAGAAAATACTTTCCAATAACAAAACATATATGAAAAACTCTCAGAATCTAATAACAAAGATCAAAGAATCCAACTTTTTAAAGGTTGCCAAAGGATTGGAATAAGACGGTAGACCAAAGAAGGTAAATAAAATGCAAATAAGCATTGAAAAGACACTTGGCATTTCATAGTCACTAGGAAAATAGAAACAAAATGCACATGGAATTGTACACATGTACTAAAATGACTGAAGTTTAAAGAACTGATAATTGCACGTGTTTGTTGGCTAACCCTGAACTGGAAACATGCAAACATACACAAATTGTGAACTAGCTGCATAGTACAACAACTGCAAAAAAAAAGTATTATAATTAAGTACAAGAACATGGATAAATTACAAAATAATAATGCAGAGTGAAGGAAACCTGGACAAAATATAATGCATACTGTACAATTCTGAAACAGAGTCCCTTTAAAATGAACAGCAACTGCCCGACTGCTTTTCTGCATTTCAAATTTGATCATGCTGAGAATAAAAATGAAAAAAAAAAACAAAAAAACAAAACAACCTAACCTCTGTCAGGGCCAGGAACAGCCCCACTCAGCTACACATGTATATCACATGACTTTAATTTCCACAAATTGTAAACATTTCTGTGGGAATAGCAGAGAAACAATCGAGCTGCTTCTCCAAAATTTGATCAAACTGCATAAAATTCATTTATCCATTTTACATTGTTTGCTTATTTCTTACATGGGCAGGAGGGCAGAGTCCAGCCAGCCGGGATCCAGACAGTTTCCCTACTTCAGCTGCCCAAGTAATTCTATTTATTTAAGCTCTAATTGAGTTGCAGACGAATCTATCATGATAAAAAGTTGGTTGGTGGTGGTCAGTTTATAGGGAGGATAAAAAAGGAGTAAAAGGGAAAGATTAAAAGGTGCAGGAAAAATCTTTGAGGGAGAAGAAATATTTAATATCTTTATTGGGCTGCTGGTATCACAGTGTATACATCCTGTACTTAAAAAACATACCAAATTAGACTCTTAAAATATGTAGTTTGCTGGCTGTGATTTCATCTAAATGAAGTTATTGGAAAGAAATACTTCTCACAAAAAATGTAGGGTGGTGATGTGGCTTAGTGGTAGACAACTTTCTTAGTAAGAAGCCCTGGAATATATCACCAGCATCAAGGTAAAACTAAATAAATAAAAAAATATTAGCTGATGAGCACTATTATTCCTTGAGTTTGAACTCCCAAAGGCATCTTGCTAAAGGGTACTTTGTAAAAAAACAAAAAACAAAAAACACTCTGTCCTGGCTGTTCCCACTGTCTGCTGTGGGTAGAGTGACCACCACTGTCCACTCCTCCCGCAGGAGGCTGCCTGTGCATGGCTGCCACTGCCCCATCATCTCTTCTCCTCCTCCCTTGCCTCAGTCCCTCCTTTACCAAGAAGTCCAATCCTTGTCCTTTGGAGGGACTGTTTCCTTTGCAATCAGTTTGCATTCAGTTGCTCTGACTGCTGGATTTGGCGTCATCCTTCTGTTGAAAAGAACTAATCAAACACTTGACCTGGTGGTCACAGATCTACTCCACTATTGTGAGCAAAGAAGAGCATATTCCATAAACGCACTCGTGAAATTTTTACTTATAAAGAGCTTTGTGTCTCTATCTCACCTAGTAATTGTAGGCTTATGAAACTGCATTTTTAGACCAGCAAGGACTGGTTGTTATTCTATTCAAAGGAATATATTCTTCTCAATGGTTTGACCCAGAGAAAATATTGGATCAGGTCCAAAGATGAATAAGAAAACTTGCCAATCCCGTACGCTGGTCCAATGGAAGCACTGGCATGAACATGTGTGTTTCATAAGTGTTCTAGAGACACAAACCAGGTGGCATTGGGGTACAACTCGGGAGAGACATATAATGGCACAAAGAGCTAGAGAAACTTTCCAGGCGTGTGGGAATTTGAACTGGACGTTCAGTTTCCAGCTTGAATTTGGAGAGTCCCAATCTGAGTAGGGAAAAGGGCCCCCAAGTGGGGAACCAGCCTGCACAACAGCGGTGTCCCTGTTTCTCTTCCATGTTCCCCAAAATGTAACCTTAAAACGCAGCCATTACTTCGAGGTGATCTCATTCAAAAGACTTATTTTTACAGGATAAATATTTCTAGAACATACTGAAACTATTTTGAAATGAGAGTCCCTCAAAAAGCGTTTCACTTTAGTTTTGATTAAAATTAGTATTTTCAAATGTGTGCCTATCTAAAGATACACAATGAAAGCTATGATTTTCCTGATGTAAAACCCACTTTATCCTCCTTCCCAGCTCTACTCTAGTCCTGAGTGACCTTTCACCTCCTTCCACACCTCCACAACTGCATAAGAAATGTGGCCCCAGAGCAGGCTGGGCTCTGAGCAGGGAGTAGCAGGTAGAAGCAGAATGGGTTTGTTGAAGTTCACTGGCCTTCCAAGGACAAGTGCAGGGAATTTGGAATTCCCTTCAACTTCCAAGTTGCCTCCCAAATCACTGGTGCTTTATAACTAATGAAAATGCCAAGGGTCTTGTGTACCTTGAGAGTTGAGAATGAAAGAAGTTGCCTGAGCCCAGGTTTGACAATTGCCTGATGGGCAGGTGACCAGGCAGGTGTATATATGGCTCTGGAGCTCTAGGGAAAGGCTGGGGCTGTAGAGGTAAAACAAGACACTGTCTATAAATACCGGATCATGGGGCACCAAGGTATTAAGCTCTACTGAAGGCTACAGGGTTGTTGGAGATCAACAAGCAAATGGTGCAGTCAGAGAAAAGAAGAAGGAAGTCTATGACTCGGGACTCACACACAAGACATTTCAGCATTCAGAGAAGGGAGAGCCAGGACAACCCTTGGCAGAGCAGCTGATGAAGGATACCAGAAAAACAGAGAATCATGGAAATATTAAGAGAAGGAATACATAGTCAATGACCACACTATGTATCAAAACAAAACTCTTACCCACAGCCTGCAGCCACATGCACAGCCAGCCAGCCCCAATATCCCAACCCGCGGAAGCAGCCTGCTGTGAGTCAGACCTGTGGAAGTCAGACTTCTAACTTCAGCAACAACCCAAGGGGGCAAGCAGTTACTTCTACTATGATTGGCCCCAAATGGTCAGAATTTCATTAATAGCTGAAAATTTCCCTAAATGTTGCCCCTACTTTTAATCTAGAACCAACTAGAGAAAGCCAAATGTATACTCCTAATCAAAAGCATATGTTTGTTATTAGCCATCAATAGCTTCCCAGTTCAGCAACCTCCGTCAGGTTCACAGGAGCCTTCCCTTTTATTCTGTAGTGAAGCTCTCCCACACCTCTGGCTGCCCTTGAGTCACCATCAAATGCAAGTGCAGGTGACTGACTCCCTTGGTCTTTATTTCCACTGCACCATGGGTGGATAAATGTTTTCAGAAGGCAGGAGTGTTTAACTGGGTGAAATATTGTTGATGGGTTAAGATGAGATAAAAATGTGTCCCTTGTTCTTGGCATTAGGGAGATTACTGGTGATTTTGTCATTTCGTGGACAAGTTGGAACGCAAGCCAACTATGAGAAAACTGAGGAGCTGAGAAACCTTGGAAAAGTTGAGAACAAACACAATTATTTTGTGAAAATGTAACTGAGAAGGGAAAAGAGAATTTGGATAGTAAATGAATGGAAATCTAAGTTTAAAGCTAACTATTTTAAGAGAAGGAAAACTCTAACACAAGCTTTTGTCAGAGTGGGAGTGATCTCATTCAGATGGGAGCATCAAGAATTGAGGATGCAATGATATTGGGTGGGCAAGAGGACAGGAAGCCCAGAGTGGACATAGAGAGGTGTTTGCTACAAGAAGGGAACTTCATCCTTAAGGTGGGGAAGAAGAGGGGAGAGTTGCTTCCAGGAAGAATGGAAAATCTGTTTTGGTGAGGAGAGGGGATACTATCTAAATAAATGCTTCTATTTTCTTAATTACGAAGTGAAATCATCAGCAGGGAATGGATAGGCAGCTAATTGGTGGACATCTGAGGAGCTGAATCACAGTGCTCTCTCAGGCACCTGGGAAGCAGCTTAGTCAGAAAGTGCAGTGGGATCCCACAGGAAGATCCAATGACCATTTGGGGTCAGTAATAAGAAATTGAAAGTGAGGCCGTTCAGGCTCCTCCCGTCTTATTCAAACACAGAAAGGCTTGTGATCAAGTAGGGGTGGGGTTGGGGGGCAGGCAAATATATGGAGAGAGAAAAGATCAGAAGTTGATACTACATCCCAGAAAGAGATTCTTTGATGGAGTCTAGCCTGAAGGAAGAAGGGGGGAAAACAAGAACCATTGAAATTCTTTCACAAAGTGGTAGATTCAGCTACCAACAAAGGGGTGCTACTTCAGTGAAGGAATTACAAAGCCATTACATGGGCAGGATAGAAAATGTAGTTGAAAATCAGAATATTTAAAATGGAGATTTTAGAAATGGCTCAAAATCTGGTGATGGCAATTCAGAGGCTATATCAATAGCAGTGGGTGACTGAGATGGAGCGGAGGAGATTGACAGAGTTGAGAAAAAGTGAAGCACAAATATGTAGTGCAGAAATAAATGCTTGAACTCTTAATTTAAACTCTTACAGTGTGTATAACAGATGCTAATCTTTGTCCTGAGACTCAGAGGTGCAAGAAGTGTGACAACTTTTTGTTTTTATTTTCTATGACTGTTAGATCCAGGCTTTCCTGGACTCAGTGGAAGAATATGTTCCTCATGCACTCTCGTTCCTCGCTCCACCAGAGTTATGCCGTGTTTGCTCTGAACCCAGCAGCAAGGAGGGCACCTCCTTGGTGCCATCCCAACACTTGGCCATGTCAGGGTCCCAGACTGCCGTCCTCTTTGAGTCCTGGCTCCCTTCCTGGATCCTGCTGTCCCTTTCACAACCACGAGAATCTGCTGCCCATCTATCTACTTCCCTCCCCTCTAAAGCTCCAGAATTGCTGCTCTAGACCACTGCTGGCTTCTCTTGATTTGGACAGTATAGGCAGGAATCGCAAAGCTGGGGTCCCAGACAGATGAGAGAGGAGGGGAAACAGGGTGAGAAGAAACAACATTTGATGTTACCATAAGTTCTTCTGACAAGATCAGTATACTCTCGGTGTTTGATTATACGTAGCATAGTCGGAAAAGAGTATGTGTACTCCAGAATGTCAATCAGCACATGTTGACATACGTCAGGAGAAGAGTTTAAGTCTCATTCTGGCTTTTTGGGTGATTGTCGAATATAAAACACAACAACTAAATAATCAATATTGTTATTTATCATATTCATTCATTATTTTAGTCCAAATGTCATTAGAGTGTAATTTCCTTTCCTACCAACAAATTAACAGAACAAAACCAAAGGAAATTTTATTTACGTCAAGCTTGTGTTCCACTTTAGAATCTAGAGATAATTATAACATATTCATTCAGTAGAAGGAAGACTTCCACAAAGGGAGAAGGCAGAGTTATAATTACCAAAAAAAAAAGTATTCCCATGATGCCATTTTTATTGGCCAAATAAAAATCCATAAAACCAGACACTGAAAGGCAATTTCATTCTCAGGAGGCTTCCAAATCTCTCCACCTTTGTAGGTACCTGGGGCTAAATCATTCTTATCTCTCTGTGTAATAAACCAGACTCTAAGAATGGAAATAAAAGTCAGGCTATAGGCATTTCATTGTTAAATGCTCCTGTGCATGGGTTTCTTTTTCCTTCACTGCTTCACATGGAGTGAATACCCACACAGAGGGAGAGCTGTGTCCTTGTCACCAAGGTATGGCTTGGGGGATTCAGACCAAAGTATTTGCTCCAGTATAGAATAGGAAAAATTCAACTCATATGGTGTCATGTGGGACTATGACAGGGAAGAGAATGGTAATGAGGGGTTTTAAGCTGTGTTACTCTATTCATGAATATAAAACTTAAGCCCATGCAGATGTGTCTCGTGAACAACATGGTAAGGACCAAAACAAGGCCCCTGAGGTTGGGGACCAATGGGACCAGTCAGGGTGGCCCTACAAACTATATTCAGTCCTGCCTCTGATACTTAAAATCAGTAACTGAACCTCAGTTTTCCTTTTTATTTGGAATTTTATAGTTTAATTAGAGTTTTATTAACCATATTAGAACTACTTAGATTTCCCTTTGAACGAACAGATATTTTGTGTAGACCACACCAGTCCCACTGGTCACTGGACACGAGTAACCTTCTTATCATCTAATTTATTTTAAGGGAATTGTTGATGAATATAACATTTTACTGAGCTTAAATATTTATTTAAAATATAATTGGGGGTGAAGCTCAGTGGCAGAGCCCTTGCTTATCATGAGGGAACATCTGACATTGATTCAAAAGCACCACAAAAAGCTTAAGTGAAAAAGAGTATCATAATACATGTAATACTATAACAAATAATCAAATATTTTTATTATCATGCTTAAAATACAGATATTAGACTGATGTTATAGTACAAATATTATAAATAATGAATACCTACTAAGTTACCACAGAATTAGAATGGTAGCCAATCTGCTCTTTCCTCATATCAAATGTGTGTGTTGTTTCATTTGGTTCGTTCTTGTTTCTACAAAGGTTATAATAGTGACTGTCCCCTGGCTTATTTTTACTCAGCAATGTTGGGCAGGAATGCAGCATATTTGTTTCCACAGCTGTGTTATAGTCCACTGAGAGAACATCCTGAACTTCCAAATCATTTCTCATTCATGGCTTTTGGATTCCTGTTCTTGTTGCTGTCACAAGCACACTTCCACGTCCCCCCATTTGCTTTGTGTGAACAGCAAGCATTTGGGAGAATGGGGGTGTGACGAGTCTGACTCCATGCTCTCAACATTGGCTGCTTTCTGATGTTGAGGTTTCATGCCACACCCTCCCTCTTCCCCTTCTGACCCACTCTGGATGAACCCTCAAGAAAGCCAGCCTGCTTTACCCCTTGGTGTAGGTAGAAAATTCAAGCCACACATGAAAAAGTTCATCCCAACCCCATCCCAGGACCCTAAGTCTCCTTCCCCTGCTCTCAAGGCCTTTTGCACCAGTTTGGGAAGCCCTCCTTGCTCTCCCCAGGAAGCCTCACTACATTGGTAAAACTTTCCTTACTCCCTTGGTGAGTGGGTGGCATCACCGGTCTTGATGCCCAGATCAAGTTCTGAGGGTAAGTGCACCCTGTCTCTGCAGGCTGTGCAACTCCTGCCCTTGGGGCTGTGAACTGTCACACTGAGCTCTGTGCACAGTGCTGCTGCCTGGGTCAGGCCCTCCTTCCAAGCTGCACTGCTTCCTCCTGCCTCTGCTGAGCTCCATGGAGCCTCGTTATAGATTCAACTCATCTAAGGCAGAAGTCACTTGACATTTAGGGCAGGAGTATAGGATCAGAGACCCCTTACAGTGGCCCCGGGTGTTGTCTCGACTGGAACTATTTGTGCGTCAGTTTGAATCATGTGTCTTGATTCCAGGACTCCTAAAGGAAGGTTGCTCAGTAGGACTCTGCCAAATGCCTGTGCCTCTGACAGGAAAATCTTCCCATCCTCAAGGATATAGGAAAAAACACCCACAGCACCCTTGATATAGCATGGGACTTAATTCAATCACAATCTTGCAGTAGGTCATTACCCATGATATGACCCACAATCTGGAGGAAGACACTTGAAAATATGAGCAGATCAATGCTCCTGAAAGATAAGAAGGAGCTGTGAAATAATGAGGCAAAAGAGAGAGGGAGAGAGACCTGGATATAGAAGAAAAACAGACATAGTGACCCACAATTTAATACCATTGGAAATCTAATCTTTATGAAAAGAATTTTTGCACTAAAAAAAGAACGTCAATTGGTTTTTGAGCCAGTGCGACTCAGGCTCTGAATTAGCTGCTCTATCTGTTGAAATGCACCAATTAGAAATCTTCATGAGTTTAATCAATACTAGGGCTCAAGTTATAGTTATATCTGAGCGTCACACTAAGTTTAAAGAATGTACCACCCATAACTTTAGAGAAAATTACTGAGTATACAATAGAGAACAGGTATCTTACATCTTAATCATCAGAAGAACTGCCTTACTTGAATGCCCTATAGTCAGGTTGTACTTTGTCCTAAGGTACATCATAGACACATTGACCCAATGAGTAATAAATCAAAATTAAATTGTGATTTTGGCATGCATAAATCAGCTCATGAAAATGGGACAGCATTGTCTATTTCTCTCAGTCAAAACAGTTGATATTGCCCAATGCAAATAAAACTTAGTCTTCAGGGAAGAATTCCACTGTCCAATTTGTCCTATTTCCAAACTTGGAAAGGCTGCCAAAGCCTTAATGCATGGATCCACCCATTAAGTCCCTTTCACTCAATGTTATGGAAATCATTAACCCATCAATCAATAACTGATAAATATTTTGCTGCTATTGGTATGGTAAATTGCTCTGTTCCATCCTATTTCAACAGCCCCTCAGCCACCTTTTGCCTTATGTCTGTAGGGATACAAGGTAGCTTAACCTGGTCACCTTGGTCACTTGGCTGCCTTGGGATCGATCACACACCACCTTTGCAGGGAACAATCTTAAGTGTACCCAGGTTTCTCAGAAAACACTGGTATTATCTCACAGCGATGGTCTCCTCCTCAGACGGATTCATTTGACATACTCACTTAGGACATATAAATGCTCAATAAGGAGCTCATGAAGGGAGAGTGGGCCTCAGTTTCATCACAGCCCTGGGCCCCTCACATTGGTTAAATTCCTGAAAATGATTTGGTAAACCAAAGGCCACTCCATCCTGACACTGTGAAAAAGCACTAACACCTATTGACCCTTTGTTTAGGTTCCCAGGCAAACATTTGTTTATTTGCAAATTCTGCTAAAGCACCCACATGGTGTTACTTTAACTAAGAAAATCTTGAGTGGGGCTTTCTCCAAAAAAGTGGCCCTGCTACAAAGAGCAACCACTCCTGCCAGTGCTCGCTGAAGGACAGTGGTGCAGAGGCCCTGGAAACCTCCTCTCATGTATTCTGGAGTATCTGGACCATCCTGTCCGCTACTAATGCAAGAAGCGGCCTCAGTGGCTCTTGTTCAACACTGTTAGACCAGCACCTACTGGCACATTCTATGCTCCCATGCAACCGGAGAATCTCACAGCCTGTGGATTGTGACCCTCCTGACCCAGGTGCCCATTATACTTTGAGTCACAAAAGGTGCAACCTGCAAATATGGTATAGTCACCAAGGCCTGCAGCTAGAGTTTGTGTTCTTCAGAGATGGTAGCTCCTCTATTGTATGCAATGCAGCTCAGTGGAAAACTGCTGGTTTTCATCCCTTAATCAAAGTAACTCTTTTAAAAAGGGTGAATAAGGGGCCAGAGTGGTGGTTTGGTGGTTCGGTGCTTGCCTGGCATGCACAAGGACGTTGGTTCAAACCCAGCACCACGTACATAACAAAGTATAAGAGCAACGAAGACCACATGAAAAACTAAATAAAATTTGATTTTCATTCTCTCTCTTTCTCACTTTAAAAAAAAATGGGTGAATAAAATTGGCTGAACTTCAGGCATTTTAGCCTTAGATGCCCTGGCCAACAACCAGGCATATCCACATATTTTTATGGACTCTTAGCTATTGAAAATGGTCTGTCTTTCTGGTCCAGCTAATGCACAGTTCTCTAATCAATGTTGCCCCAATGGGACAGAGAATTCTGACAATCTCTTGTTTCACTGAGATGGATCAGATAAGTGTCTCCAAGGATCCATGTGGAAAAGGGGGAAAGGTTTGGTCCCTTCCTATGGTACTTTTAGGGGAGGGTGAAAACTTTAGGAATCGAGGGTCCTATTTAGAAGAATTTAGGTCATTGGGTGCTTGCTCTTGGAAGAGATTGTAGGACCCTAACCCTTTCCTTCTTTTTTTCCACCTGCCATGAGGTGAACAGCACTCTTCAGTGACACACACTTGCTACAATGGATTGTGTGGTCACAGGCCCACAGCAAGAATGTCAAGCAACCATAGACTAAAAACTCTGAAACTATGAACCTAATGAAATCTTTCCTCTTTATAAATGGATTGCCTCAGATATTTTGTAACAGTAACAGAAAGCTGACTAACACACTCTAGATGCCCAAAATGGAAATGATGGTTGCATATTTTTTGCACATACTAATGCCACAATGCAAGGGCTCAGAGAGAAAATCCTTTTGCTATTTAGAAATCATTGAAAATAACCAAGCCACTCATTTCACTCCTCAGAATACACAATGCTCAGTTCTTAAACAAGGTGTCCAATGGTATTGCAACCTCTTATGCTTCCCAGAGCATTGTAATAGCTCACTAATACAAGGTCAAAATCACATAAGTGGAACCTGGCACATTTCAATCATGCATCAAACATGAGGGGTATTACAATAAAGAATTAGGCTCCATTGTTTCAACATTTCAGTGCTGAAGCTTCTAAGTTTCACTTTTCCTTTGTCTCCTTGTACCTCTTGCTGGGCAAGCTCATGTGCAAACCTGGTACTTCTTCCTTTGGTGCTAGAGGGACCTTTGAACCACACATGAGAACTTTCTACCAGAGCTCCAGCCGTAAGCATCATAAACACCCCAAGCCAATGACTTTTCCCTATTCTCTCCAGACATGCTTGGTCCCACTAGAGACACCTTTCCTGCTCTCCCAGGAAGTCTCATTATGTGAGCATTAATCTTTTCATACACTCTTGGTTTGTGTGTAGAATCATCAGTGTATACATTCAAATAATTTTTTGGGGGGTGGAAATCCATTCTGCTCTTCAGATTGGCAACAACAACAAGTAGTTGAAAATATCCAACTTCTATACACATTCTACACTATTTTATCTAACAAACTTAAGCAGCTGTGCATTCTAGTATCTTCAGGGAGGGAAGATTTTCTGGAATCAATCCCCAGAGGATACACAGGGGTAACTACATTTTTGCAGGGCATGGAAAAAATAGCAGAAGTTGTGTATCCATTTACCTGTGGACCTCACATGTTGTAAGTTTAGATGAAATGCAGAAGTGCTTTTGTTTGAGTGAGGTGCTTTGTATTTTACTGCGGGATGGAGGAGATGAACTTGTGAGAGAACATATTCACAAATGCTTTGCTGCTTGCACTACAACACCTGAGGGACAGCTCAACATTGCATTGCTCTGGCTTAGTACATATTCCCAACACAGTTGCAGAACATGAATACATGAGTCACTATTTCAAAACTTTACAGCTTGATTTTGTTTTGTTTTCTCTCATATTTAAATCAGCCAAAATCAAGAGATTTCATAAATGAAAATTGTGACTTTTTTCATAATAGAATTTTCAATAACATGAAAGCAGTTTTAATTCAGTATCAGGATTCTAACACAGAAATCTAACACATAACAGGGTATAAGAGTGTTTTCCATGTAAGTGAGGTATGTGTCAGAGTAAGAGGGAACTTTTAGAAGATGCACCACCCAACAAGATTTAATTTATAATATGTTGATTTAAATCTGGAATAAAAAATTTTCATTATTTTCAAATTACTCATACTCTTATCACATAATCCACCAATCATATTCTTTCATTCTATCCAAATGAGTTCAAAGCTTATTTCCACAACAAAAATCCAGGAGTTTTCTTCCTAATTGTTAAGAATCGGCAGCAACCAAAATGTCCTTCAGTAGACTTATGTATAAACAAACCATGGTACATTCATATAATAAACATTATTCAATGGTAAAAAGAAATAAACAATTGCATTATGAAAAAACATGAAGGAACTTTAAATGCAAATTATAAAATAAATGAAGCCAGTCTAAAAAAACTATATAGATAAAATTATGGAGTGAGTAAAAATAACCCTGGGTGCAAAAATGATGAAGAAGAGGGGACAGAGGATTTTTAGGGTGATGAAACTTTCCATCTGATACTGTAGTGGAAATTCATGTCATGCTTTTTTTCAAACCCATCAGATATACAACACAAAGATTAGACCCTGCTGTAAAACTTAAATTATTATTAAGGTATGAACTCTGGCTACTTTAATTATAAGAAGTGAACCTTATTAATGTAAGTAGGGGAATCTGAGGGTTTGGGGGCAGCTATAAGGGAATTCTGTACTTTCCATTCAATATTTGTGCAAACCTAAAACTGCTCAAAAATAATCTTTTAATTAAAAAATATTGGCAACGAGAGTTGGAAATTTACATCAAAGTATTCATGAAGGTTTCATAGATTTGAAAAATCAAAGATTAGTGATCATTTAGAGCTCTAGGGCTTAGGAAACTAAATGAGCTTGAGAGCTAAAAGGCAAGAGATTTCTTCTTGAAAGGATGCAAAAGTTCTACATGGGATTGTGGTGATGGTTATGTATTAAAAACTGTTCCTTTGCACTCTCTAAATGAATTGATTTTATGGTATGTGAATTGTATCTCAGTAAATCTGATTTTAAAAAAATCAAAAGACCCAGTCCTGTGTCGTTAACTTGAATGAATAACATTTAATAGCTTTCTGTTGCTGAAATGCACAATGTGTTCTGAGATCCTCACATCTGATTTCTTACCAGGAAGATATTGGTTAAAAATACAAAACTCTGGGATGGAGCGGTGGCTCAGCGGTTTCAACACTTGCCTGGCAAGCACGAGGACCCGGGTTCAAACCCCAGCACCACGTACACAACTAAGTGTTGGAGCAACTAAAGCCATGTGAAAAACTAAATAAAAGTTATTTCTTTAAAAAAAATAAAGAGAATTACAGATGCAAGGGCCAGGAGGCATTCAAATGTTTTCTTTCCAGATGATGGTTAGCATGTCCAAACAATTCTGTCAATGGTGGTGACATGGAAACGCATAAAATGGGAATTTGGAGTGAAGTTTTAAGCATTTTTTAAAAATAAAAACAACTCCAAAGACAAGGGCATAGCACAATGGTACACACTTGCCTAGCATATATGAGGTCTCAGCTAGATCCCCAGAATCACACATACACACAAGAAGTTACAAGACCCCTCATTCCCAAAATGAATACACAGAAAGGCCAAGTGTACATCATCCTTCATCAAGCTACCAACTCACCCCTTTTCAATGAAGGCAGTATAAAAGGATGGAGCACATTATAAATACCCATTACGGCCATCTGCACCGCAACAGAGCAGGCACTTTGCCACCGCAAGTATTGGGGAGAGAAAGGAGATTCAACCTTCTAGGCTATGGGGACCCACAAAATAAGCACTGCCCTCAGAGGACTTAAGAAAAAAGAAAAGAAGTAGAAGAAAAGAAGAAATACAACAGGGAGAAATTTAGAGAATGAATTCTCCTAATAAATTTATTTCTTTATTTTGTGATATGTCTGACAAATTTGTTTACATAGAATTGCATTTATTACATGGATGAAATTGAATTAGTGTGAATATTTTAAGTTGAGCTCTCATTACACGTTGAAGAACTGAAACTGATAATATGATTACTTTTTGATTCTTTTATAACAACATATGGAAATATAACTTTTAACAGGGACATGTAGGTAGCTGGTATTTTTGGATGATAACATCCACTTCTTTCTATAGTTTGTAGTTCACCTTCATTTTATCAAGTAAAAAATCACATTTCATCATCTCTTCAGCTCCATATGACAGTCCCTAACTCTACTAAATGAAGTACTAAGTCTAGGATCCTGGGATATTTGACCTATGCTTGACCTGTACCTGTACCTGTAGATGGTTTTGGATTCTGAGTTTAAAGCACCAACTAATCATCAGGACTCAGACCAAAATAGCCATAAGGTACCTTTTACATCTATGCTAAAGATATTTAACTACCTAACAATATAGGAATTACATTTTTGGAATTTGTGTTAGTTTTCCATCGGATTGACAAAATACCTGAGATAATTTAATGTTTAAGAAAAATAGCTTGTTTTGCTTTACAATTTCAGAGTCTCTTGTCCATGATCAAGGGTACCCATTACCTTTCTATTGGGGGTGCCAATGGCAATGGTGGGAGCTCTTGGTGGAGCAAAGGTGCTCACCTCATGACCAGGAAGCAAAAGAAAGAGAGAAAGATAAAGAGGTTGGAGTCCCACCATATCCTGAAATGACATGTCCCAGAGACCTAAGAACTTCTCACAAAGCCCCTCCTCCACTTTCCCCCAGAGTGAGAGAAGGAGGCCTCAGAGTTAGATGCCTGAATGGGTGTGATTCACTCTTTTTATTGTCTCTTAAGATCTCTTAGTAATTGCTTCTCTTTCCCCAAACCTAGGGGCATGGATGTCAAGTTCTGGTCTTTGATCTATCCTTTGAGCATCTTTATCAGCAGGTCTGTCTATGTCCTGGGAATGCCTTTTGTTAAGGAATGTAGTATCTTTGTTAGCAGAAGATGTCAAATTGATATGCATATGCTTATCTGGAGCAGGGAGGCTCCACTGTTGGTCCTTTTAAAGAAAAAGACTAATTTCCTTTCATCAACCCAAAATTTCAACTACCCTGACTGCTGACTTTTCCCCCCCTGGCTCACTGGATTTGTCTGCCAGTGTTTAAGCTATCTGAAAAGTTAGCAAATACTAAGAAAAATGTTTCCAGTTGTCAAAAATTATCTTTCTTCACAAGGTAATTCCCTCACAAAATTTTTCTCACATAAATTTTTCTTCCTCACACAATCTCAAAACTGAAATTGTCTTAAATGCCTAAGCACTCTTGACAAATCACCTATATGTATTTTTTCTCACTTTATCACATTACTTTTAATATTTTATTTTCACAGAATTATAGATTGTCAGGTAATTGCTAAGTTAGAACAAAAAAAAAACTCCAAGTATTCTTCCCCCAGCTTTCCCAAAAGATCATAATAGTGTACATTAGTAGAGAATATGTGAGCACGTCATTTTATGACTTATGTATCAACTGTCACAATTAACATACAAATCTGCCCCATTGCCCCCAAAACCTGCCTCTTACTGTCCCTTTATAGGAATATACAATCTCCTCCCTACTGCAGCCTTCTCCATCTCTAAACCCCAGAAATCACTTCTCTGTCTCAGTTTCTGTCATTTTGTCACTTCATGATTGTAATACAGCCATATATTGCCAAATGAGACAGGTCATTCTGAGAAATGCTTTGTTAGGCAATTTTGGTGCCTGAACATTACAGAGTGTGTTTACATAAATCTACAAGGTGTAGCCTGCTCTACAACAGGGCTTTGTGTTATCCCTGGAGAGAAGGAGAGCGGTAAAACATTAAGTCCCTGAAGGGCCCTCCCTGTTCCCAACATCCTAGCCAAGTTAAGGGAGCATGGGCTGGACTACCCAGACACACGCTATCTTAAAGAATACTTGCTCTTCCTCAAGTATTCAAGGTTGCATTAGTGTGACCTGTGGAAAGCTGCTTTCTTGTGTGTAAGTCTCGTTCCTTGGGATGCTGGTTCCAGCAGGACAAGGCAAACTAGTCTAGTCCAGCCACTGTTTCTGTAGCCTGGCTTATAAAATCCCTCTCCCCTGGTAACTGGCACAGAAGTGAGGGTTCTGTGCTGAGGAAATGCCACTTGCTCAACTGGCTACCAGTGGATAAAGCATTGAGGGGAGAGAGCTGCTTTTTTCTGGAGATACATTGTGAGAATCAGAGGTGTTACTTAGCAAAGTACCTTAAGGTTCAGAGGTGCTGTCTGTCTAGCCAGTACCACTAGATCTTCGCATCTCTGAGTATCTTGTTTGACTTGGCAACCTGTCCCACTGCCCTAGCATAACTTGGCTATGGATATTATAGGGCTATATGGTATGACCACCATCATATATAGTCTTTCATTGACCAAAAAATTATGTGACAACCTTTGAGATTGGTGTTTGTCACTCAGCATAATTACTTTGAGATCCATTCAAATATTTGCGTGTATCCATAATTCATTCCTTTTTATGGCTATGTTGTATTTCATAGTACTGTGCCCTGGTTTATTTATGCACTTATTCAAAAACATTTTGGTTATTGCCTATGTGAGGCTATTACCAAAAATGTTGCTATGAACAACCATGTATGGATTATTGCATGGACTAAATTTTAATATCACTGAGATGAATGCCTAGGAATGCAATTACTAAAGAAACTTCATTTAGACATGGTATATAATTCTTTTAATATTTTGCTGAATTCCGAGTGCTAATGCTTGTTAAGGATTAATGCATCTGTGTTCACGAGGATTATTGGACTGTCATTTTCTTTGGATATTCTATTTTTTATATCAGTGTAATACAACTTTACAAAGTTATTTGGGGAGTATTCTATTTACTTTCTGAAAGAGACTACGTAGACTGATGCTATTTCTTTAAACAATAGGTAAAATTCTCCTGTGCAACCATTTGATGTTAAGCTTTCTCTTTCAGGTATTTTTGATATTATGAATAAATTTCTTCAATAGATTTAGGACTATTCAAAATTACCTGTTTCTTATTGGGTGAGTTGTGATAGCTTCTATTTTTTTTTATGAAAAGTACATATTTTCTCTAAAATGTCAAATTTATGTGGGTGGGGTTTAGTTTTATAAGAAATTCACAAACTGGCAAATTTGTGAATTCTCCAATACCATTTTCCAATACCACCAGTGATGAATGAGAGTCCCTGTTTCTCTGCGTCCTTCCAAAATTTTGTTTTATCTGCGTTTGGATTTTTTTCCATTTTTATAGGTGCATAGTGGTACCTAACTGTTGCTTTGTTTTGTTTTAAAGGGAGAGAAAGAGAATGAAAGAGAAAGTCCACTTTATTTTTTCTGATTTTTGTTTCTCCTCCGCTTAGTTGTATATGTTGTGCTGAGATTAAAACCAGCTCCTCCTGCATGCCAGGCAAGCGCTCTCCTGCTGAGCCACTTCTCCAGCCTCACTGTTGTTGTAATTTGCAGTTCCCTATGCTGAATGGTGTTGACTGTCTTCTCATGTTGCTTTGCCATCTATTCATCTCCTCGGATGAATTGTCTGTTCAGATGGTTTGCCCCGTCTTTTAATCATTGTTGTCCTTACTTTGTGTGTAAATTTGCGTTGAGCTTGATGAGGTCTTTGCATGCTTCGGGTAAGATTTCCCACCTGTGACTTCATTTCTTATTTTCTTGGGTTTTATTTCATTTTTGCATAATATTAATTGCTTTGTATTCAAGATCTCTGATTTGTCTAATCTGTTCTTAGTCCCACCCAGTATACTTTTTATCGCCACTACTTTTGTATTTATCTATAAAATTTCAACTTGCATATTTTTGGTTTTTCTTTTGACTCTACTTAACATGTCTAATTCTGACTACAGCATTTTAAAAATATAGAATGTAATGAATTGTAACTATTTTTCTAGCCTTCTCTAGTAATGCTATAATCTTATAGTTTTTGTCAGTTTTGATTGTGTTTTCTACTTATTATGGTTCAATGTCTACTTGTTTGCATACCTGGTGATCTTTTTTATAGGACACAGTCTTAATTATTCTTTCTTTGGTGCTGGATAATGTGGTATTCCTATAAATGTTGAACTTCATGTTGGGACACAGGTGAATTACTTGAAAATCTTTATCCTTTGAGGTCTTGTTTTCAAGTCTGGGAGGTGGGCCCAGAGCATGGTTTCCGCTATGTTAATTTCTCCCCACTGCTCAGTGTTAAGCACTATTCTGAGCGCTCATTCATTCATCCGTTCTCCATTCTTGCTGGAGGGAATGGGCCTAGTGGCTTCTTGGCCCTGTGCAAGTGCGAGGAATCAACTGATGATCTCAGCTGGTCCTTTTCTGGCATTGGGTACTTTTCTTACTTGCACTGAAGGTACTGAGGCCTCCAGAATTAGCCTTACCCCCCTGCCCTGCTTCTCACCACTTCACTTACTCTCTGCCCAGGTCGCAGATGAGCTGCTCCCTCAGTCAGGCTTTACCGGACTCCAGATTTGTATTCTGAAATTAAGCATTGTTTTTTTTTTTAATGGGGAACCTCAAATATATTTTAATACCTTCAAAGTATTTTGTGATTCAAAATAACTTACACTTTTTTCCTCGCTATGCTGTTCTTCTCAGTTGTTCATTTCTACATGTTCTACATGGGGTCGGGAGCTCTAATTCTCTGTTCACCACTAGATTCCCCATGTTGTGAACAATTGGTAATGTCTGTTCAGGTGCGTACTAGCAGTGGCTGAGCACGGATGAGCAGGACGCATCTGTCACCTGTTGAACCAACTGGTGCCTCTAATATATGACCCTTAATTGCAACCTATGCATGGCTCACTGTAATATTTGTTATGTATTTATTATCCAATCACTACAAATTCATACCTTACAATATGTGTTCGAGAATGACATTGTACAAGTCCATTTTTGTATGTGAAATCCTGATAGTTTTCCTCTCATCCTATTCACTTTTCAACGTCAAATATTGAAATAAACTTTGGAAATTGCAGAGTAACATATTTTCTGAGAATTTTGCAATATCCTAAATACTAAAATTAGTTTTTCCATTTTTTCTGATTCTGTTATAAAAGTCCTTGTGCTGAGAATTCTGTTATAAATGTCCTAGTGCTGAAAATCTAAGTGAAGAAGCTTCCAAATTAGTGAAAGAATTTTTAATTGAAATTCTAAAATTTAGGAAGACATCTGACTTAACCATGTGATTGTTCTTAACAAAATATCTTCTATCATTTCTATTCCAATTTAATTTTTTAATGTTAGAGTGATACTATAAATTAGAATTTTATCTGGCTATCAAATATGCATTATTTCTATGATTACAAGCTAAGTACAAATTAATTAGGATTAAACACAGCACAATATATTTAGCAGAAAAAATGTTTGACAAATACTTAGAATTTACCATTCTCTAGTTCTTGGAATCTCTACAAAAGGACAGGAGATGAATCCTTAAAATGCAATTTTTAGTTTTCCTCAGCACTGAAATATAAGATTTGAGCTTGATTTTGACATTGAGAATTGTTTTCTTTTAAACAAATTAAATATTTCAAGCTGGTGTCTTTTGCCTTTTATTTCCATGTACGACATAAAGAGAGCAACTACATTTTCCTGGCTTTGTCTGATGAAAGGGTGATATTTGAGTTACTCGTGAGTTCAGCTTGCTGTCCATCAGCGTCACAGATGCCCATGTGGCTAGATCCAGGACCCAATGTGCTGACTGCATTGTTCTTTGGTTTTATCAGGACAAAAACCCAGGTGCAACCTTGATTCTGAGAAAGTAAGATTACGGAAGAAACTGGGTGAAACTTTTTTCTTCCCTAAAAGGGGAAGAATGCATCTACTCCATTTTTTTTTAAGTTAGCAAATACTTCTTATTTTATCAAGTGAAACTTTATGGGTTTCATACATTCATGTGCTGGAAAATTAAAGGGTCTGATTTTGTAATAATTCAAGATCTTTGATCCAAAAAATGTGCTCTCCCTTTCAAAACGGTTTCTTCAGGTATGCGGCTAAGTGTTCTGCCTGGTCTCATAACTCGTTTCCTATATACAGATAACAATTATACTTCAAAGACTTGCATGGGTAAGCGTAATTATGTAATATAGTATGAACTTGTTTGCAGTTTCGATAATTTGACTTTTTCATTTAAGTCTGTGAGGGCTTTGAGAGGGACTCTCCATGATTCTTTTTCACCTAGTTTTACATTTTGGCCAGGCCAGGACCAGACTGTCACAGATATTTCCTTCTCCTAACCTGAGTTAAGTGATTAGTTTATTCTACATATGTAGCCACTGACATAATCTGACTTTTTGAGTGACATTTGCATACTCAATCTCTTCATTAGAAAAAGGAGGAAATTAAAGCCAAATTGTTTACGAGATCTGCCCAAGATGAGGAGAGGACTTCTTTGTGACCTCACAGGTATGTAAGTTTCCAGTGGAGGCTGCACTGAACTGCCATGAACTTAGTGACCTAAACAAACATCTTATATTAGTGTTCAGAATTCTGAAGTGAGCCTCCTAAACTACAATCAAGATGTCCACAGGACTGTCTTCCTCCCAAGGCTCCAGGGAAGAATTCATTTCTCACCTTTTCAGAGCCCATCTGCTTTTCTTGGCTAATGGTCAGATCCTCCCTCCATTTTCAAAGCAAATTGTTACAGCCTCTGGGTCTGTTATCACCTCTCTTCTTTCTGACATCCATTCTTTTTTTTTACAAGGACCCTTGTGATCACATTAGACCACTCTGAATAATCCACTATTATCTTTCCATCTTGAGATCCCTAACTTAAGCCTGACGTGGTGGCACACATGTATAGAATCCCAGTGGCTCAAGAGGCTGAGGCAGGAGGACCATGAGTTCAAAGCCAGCCTCAGCAACTTAACAAGGCCCTAAACAACTTATCAAAACCCTGTCTCAAAATAAAAATATATTAAAATGGTGGAGGAGAGGACTGAGGATGTTGCTCAGTGGTTAAGCACTCCTGAGTTCAATCCCTGGTGCAAAAAAAACCCAAAAAACAAAAAAGAAAGAAAAAAAAGAAAACTAACTTAACATGCAATATCCCTTTCATCAGAGTCACAGATTCCAGAACTAGGACACTGACAGCTTTGGGGAGGCCATTATTCCAACTTAATAGATAATTTTGCCATGTGGACCCTTTTCTTCATTAAATAGTATTACAGATTATACTTTATCACTGCATCAGCAAAAAGACAAATCCAACCCAGGCCTGATTTATTATTTTATATTCATCATTCTGATAGTTGCATTTTTCTTCTGATTTAAAAAGAAATGAAAATTAAACCATTTTATTGGCCTAATATACGTAACAGGTGGGCCCTGAAGGACTAAGATAAAAAGGGACTCAGATATTTCAATTTCCCCTCTTTTTCTTTCACTCATTTTCGTTAGCCTCATTTGTAATTTCAGAGCTAACCTGTGTGGATAATGACATGCTGCCTTGGAATGGTCACCCCATGTGGCTCTGTGCAGTGAGGTTCAGAGCTCACTCATCTATGTGGCTTTGTTGATCCTGTTGTTAGGGAACAATGTAGACAATAGCTTGCCGCCTGATCCTCAGGACAGACTCCATCACAGCAGCACAATTCAGTTCTCATGAACAAATAGCTTTTCCTGAAAGGTGTATGAATCAGGCTTCCAACTTCCCATGCTCTTTTGAGTGTTCCAGCTATGTAAGATCCAGAGAGAAATATGTATGTCCACTGAGGCAAAAAATCTACCTGCATCCTTTCTTCACACTTTCTCTGGCCCATGAAATGAATGACATTATGTGTCTATGTGGAACCCTGAAATAGTGACTGTGGGCCAATGCCCTCCCAAATGAAGAAAGAGTCAGTGAGCTAACCCAAGGCCACAGCTACACTGTGTCTTCAGAGCTCTATGACTCAGCAACCTGTCTTCATGAGAGGAGCTACCTGCATCATGATATGAGACCCCTGTCTCCCTCACCGACACATGTTATAGAGTTTTAAAATGCTTTCTTGACCCACTTTTGTGATCCTAGCCAGAGGCTGGTCCATTCCACTTCCTGAGCAGACAGTTTTGTCCACAACCAGCCTCCCCTGTTTCAGGGTTCTCACACTCTGGGCTACTGTTCCCCTCATCATTCCAGAAGCAGGTACCAGACAACTATAGGGACAGCCTGTGTGCCCCTGAGCCTGCTGGGATTATTCAAACCAGACAGTCCTAGATCAGCTTCCCTACCTCATCTGTTCCTTCCCATGGAAGCCCTACAAAAGAGGTAGGCCACAGTTCCCCTTTCTTCCTCTGGTTGGACAACTCACCTTAGGGGATCCCTGAATGGCCCCCTGGTGATTCACGTGCTTTTCCTCAGAAGTCTGGAAGTGAAAATAAGGATCCCTCAAGGGCAGTGGTCTCCTGAACCACTGGCCATCCTACACCACAGCAGTCCTAGGACCTGTCAAAGCACAGACATCAGATGGGGCGCTGATTCAATTGCATAGTCCAAAGAGCTCACTGAACCCAAGTTAAGCCTAAGAGAGCACAGGAATGCAGTAATGATTTCAGATCTGTGAGTTAAAGTATGGAAGATGGCACATGAACAGTGAGGCATTTGGAAAGCAAATACAAGAGGAGGTGTGTTTATGGAAAGAATTAACAAATGAGATCTGGTACCCAGTCTGTCTATGGGAAGACAAATGCTCACTCATTGCATATTTATTACATGTGAAAAGCTTTGTAAGCACTGTATTATTTAATCTCACCACAGGCATAAGCATTTAGAGGTACACTTATTACAAATTTAGAAATTGAGGTTCAAGAAATTTAAGTAGTTGCCTAAAGTCACATAAGTGGTAAGATAAGTAAGCAAATTTTCAGTTGAAGACTGCCTGATCCTTGCTATTTCTATAATGCAAAATAATGCCTCTAGACTTCCATAATTATATATATATATTTTTTTTGAAAAGAATTCAAGAGTTTATGAATTGAGACATTTTCATGGATATGGGAAAGATCCTAAAAAAAGATTCAGAAATTGAAAATTTTTCTAAAGAGAGAATAAATCAGAAAACGTGCTGGGTTTGGTAAAGGGGGAAAATATCCTCTGTATTTTTCAGAGCCATGCCAAGGGCTAAAAAGTTTATAGCTCATGTGTGGTTTCTTAAAAGTTTAATGATTTCGTCAGGGAAAGAAGAAGCCTCTTAAGTATAAGGGGAAGGTGGGACACTGTCCATGGCACTTTGATCTGACTTTTGTCCCTGCCACTTTTAACCAATTTATGTCTGATCTTGCCAACTTTACCTTTATGATGTTATGGTGAGGACGTATGTGTCTCATAACCATGATTGCAATTTGTTTGAAGCAAATCCCTCATTTTCTTGAAAATTTTTAACATGCTGCAGATTTTCTATAATCACAGAAGCCAATTTTTTTATTAGTTGAATATGGAGTTACAGTTGAGGGGGAATCATTATCAAACATTCAAAAACAAATGTTTACTTACATAGTTAGCCAAGGCTGATGCCATGTCATGGATGCCCCCCTTGGGTTCCCCATGGTTCTATGTTTCCCCCAAAAGAACCCCTGTGTTAAATGAACTTCTCATGGAGGTCAGAGATCTCCTTCTGAGATGATTCCCCCAT
Organism: Aplodontia rufa; assembly: GCA_004027875.1. Taxonomy (NCBI): domain Eukaryota; kingdom Metazoa; phylum Chordata; class Mammalia; order Rodentia; family Aplodontiidae; genus Aplodontia; species Aplodontia rufa. Next base: position 25,406 of record PVKS010028517.1, read on the forward strand.
ACTCCCTCCCTCCAATCTCCTAGATATCCTTCCTAATCTCTCCCCTCTCTGTGCCCCCTCTCTACATCTCCAGATATCCTAGGCAAGGATCCCCCTGTTTGTGTAAAAATTCATACATTTTGAGATTATTACTAGCTTAGCCTTCTAACATACTGTTTCCAGTTGTATTCTACCTACAGAAGCCAAATTTTGAGGACTGAAAAAGGATGAGACAGCTCTAATACTGAGCCTGACTGAAGAGACAGTGGATGGTCTTTAGAGGATTTCTATTTTCATAATTCTAAATTTAAAGCTAGATACATAGAACTCTTTTCCTTGAAAGAAAACCATATCCATACATAACTCAAATTAAGAAGGTGTTTTTGTCCAGTGAAAATTTGAAATGCATAAATTGTAGTGATGCATTGCACAATAAACCTAAAAGGTAAAATAATCTATAGTTCCAACTCTCCTATCTGGAGTCTAAGCCTCTACCTGCACCTCTGGTTGTGCATAACAATTCTTTTTCTGCTGAACAATCCCCTTTGAAAGTTCATATTTTTTTTCCATCTGGCAACGTCTTTGATTTAGAATTTTCCTTTCTTTTTCTAAGGAATCACCTTTGTGTCATAGGTCCTAACTTCAGATCCATATTCATAAGAGTAAAATAAACTCACAAATGTCTTACTTATTAGAAGAAACATCTTTCAGAAGTCTGTATTTCTGACTTTCTAATAGGATATTGAGTCTTTATTGTAGCATTTCTGAGGCAGAGAAAGCTAGGCAGTCAGTGTGGGCAGAATGATGTGGGTGGATAAGGAGAAAATTAGCTGGTGGTCATTTTTTTCCAAGAAGGCAAACAGCATCCACTGTCCTAAATAAGCAGAGGTGCATATCGGCTTCACATCCCCCTTTTTACAAGGGTGGGACAAACAGAGACTTCGCTTCTGCTAATCAAGAT
>PVKS010028518.1:0-26343 GCA_004027875.1 Aplodontia rufa
TCTAAGTCCCCTGGAAAGATACCCAGGAGTGGAATAGCAGGGTCATATGGTGGGCTCATCCCTAGTTTTTTGAGGATTCTCCACACTGCTTTCCAGAGGGGCTGTACCAGTCTGCAGCTCCACCAACAGTGTGTTAGTGTGCCTATCTCTCCACAGCCCCTCCAGCATCTATTATTGTTTATTTTCTTCATCTTTGCCAATCTGAATGGGGTAAGGTGATATCTTAATGTGGTTTTCATTTGCATTTCTCTGATTACTAGAGATTTAGAGCACTTTCTCATGTATTCATTGGCTTGATCAATGTCCTCTGGTGAGAAGTTTCTATTTTGCTCTTTGGCCCACTTATTAATTGGGCTGTTAGTGTTTTTGTAGTTGAGATTTTTGAGGATTTTGTAGATTCTGGATATGAGACCGTTGTCAGAGGAATCATAGCCCATAATTCTCTCCATTTCTGTAGGAAACTTCTTGACTCTTTTGATTGTCAACCTTCTTTTTAAAAGTGTTTCTTGATTGGGGCACCCATGATGAGGATGAACAGTTTCTACACTGGGAAAAGAAAATTCAATAAATCCCCCAAAATGATACAAAAATTCCCCTGCATGAGCTTAAAACTCATGGAGTTCAGGAAGCATGAACTAATTAGGACTTCATCTTAATGAGGGAAACAGTGGCATTTGGCTGTTGTGTTACCCCTGCACACCATGCAGAAGTTGGCAGTGGCAGGGATTATCTGTGCACACCTAATCTGAGCCAGTCAGCTATGAGATTGGTGTTGTGTCAGGGGTTTCATTAGATAGATAAATACCAAGGCAGGTAGGAATACGGCAGGGGCAGGCAAACCTGCATTTGATTCTAGCAGCTTCTCCCACTCACTGGATGCGTGACTTTAGACAAGTTGCACAACCTTTCTAAACCTCAGAGTCTTATCTGACTAAATATCTTTGTGCTGTTTTTCCTCATCCATGTGTCATGAAAATCAATGTTATAAAGTATCTAAAGGCTCACCACAGTTTCTGGGATGTGTAGGTATTTGTTAAACAGGAGCTATTATTAACAGAGCAAAAAATAGCTCAGTCATTCTAAAAGATTTCCCAGGCTCTGGGTTATAATAGCTTGTAAACCAGTGAGAAAATCTTATACACCAATTGATGCTGCTCATAGCTCTAAAAATATATTTTCCAAATTCAAAATATATTTAAAAAAATAAGTTACCAAAGCCAATGGGAGTAGTAAATATTTTTTAAAAGAGCTGGAGTTAACTTTCTGGTATGCATACTAATTCCCTTGCATCTTAAAGGAAAGGCAATGTTGATTAACACCCATTACTGGGAAAACTTGATTTATAGCAGCTGTATGTAGACCTCATTGCACATTTTCCCATTGGTTCTCTGAAAGGTATGCATTTGTAAAGAGTCAGAATAGATTGGACTTATTAGACCATTCATTGGCTGGATGGTACCAAAGGCAGTGATAGGACAGCCCACAGAACATCACACATGCTGGTGGCTTCCTAGAATTCTTCTTCATTTATGACATACATAAAGCTATAAGGATGGAAAAATGGACAAAAATACATTCTATCATGATTTCTAGAAGTCCTGCCAAATACTTGTCTGACATGGTTCTGTTGTAAATCCAGGGAGAGCTAATAGCCCTATGGACAGAATTAGGTAGCATTTAAGGGAAAAGTAAATGCCATTTAGGATTACATTTCAGATCTCTGTGTCAATCAGGCAGGCTTAACAGGACCTTCAAAACTGAGTCAGGCAAGAAAAATGCATGTTGTTAATACTGAGGGAAACAATCTCTTTTGTTCATGGGTTTCATCTTTGTGAAAAAGAAGTATCCACAGTAGTGATCTCATGCATTTCATTCAAAGCTGGTGAATTCAACATTAAGGATTGGAACCTGAAGCATTGAAATTCATAGCATGTTGTTTTCACTGGATATTCTCAATTTCTCTTTGGATTTATCCCTGCCTTTATCTTGCTCTGTGTTCCAGGAGGTTGACCTCTATGGATTGTGTAAATCAGTCTCCCTTGCCTGTCAGCTGTTGGTTGGAACTAGCTTACGGGAAGAAGCATCATGAAACTGGAGTATAGGAAGAAGGAGAGGTGCAAGTGTTAATTCTTTGTCCACTCTTGTTGCTCACAGGCTGTATATATAGTCACCTGTGGCCACAGCTCCTGTTGGATGGCTCTTTCCAGGAACTTTTAGTGGTTCCTGATAGCCATGACCTCCACTTGCTTCCTGCTGCTGCTTATGCCTGTGTGCTTTACCATCCTTTGTGGTCTCCCTTAACCCTGCCTACTTTTCTGTAAATATTCCCTTTATTAAACTCTCTTTGGAAGGGACCATCTGTTTCTAAAGTAGCTGACATTGTTTCTAAAAGAAATTGAATATGGAAGAGGATGGCTCAGTTCAGTCATAGATTTTTATCAGCTTTCACTGAATGTCAGTTAGAAATTAGAGCATTTGGTAATCTTAGCATTGTTTGACTCTTGGGTCGCAGCCTGAGAGGGGTTGTACACCAAAGTAGTTGGTGGTGTGGTGACATGAGCAGAAGGCTGAACTGAGGGGAAAAAAGCATACATGTTTATCAATGACGTAAGGGACAAAGAAGGCACCAGCAGTGAATTTAGAAAATATTTTGAATTGAATCAACATGAAAACAATAAATTTTAATATTTTTGTAGGATGAAAGTATATTTTATATTTTAAAAATCAATTATATCCTATAGTCTAGAAGAAAATTGTCAAATAAAAGCTTTTTAAATTACCATTTAAACAGTGCGTGGTGTCACATACCAATAGTCTCGGTGGCTAAGGCAGGATGACTACAAGTTCAGTGTCAGCCTCAGCGACTTTAGTGAGACCTTGTCTCAAAATATAAAGCACCAGGAAGCTTAATGGTAAAGTACCCCTGGGTTCAATCCCCAGTACTAAAAAACAAAACAAAAACCCCAAATTGTCATTTATAGTGGCATGAAAAATCAAGGAATACTTAAGGATACATTGAATAAAATATGTCTGACATGTACATTGAAAACAAAGTGTTGCTGAGGAATCACTAAGGATGACTTTTTTCATCTTTACTTTTATGTCAGTCTTATGTTTTCTTGGTTAGTCTAACTCAAGGTTTCCAATTTTAACCTTCTCAAGAAACCAATCATTTGATGCACTGATCTTTTGTATTGCTTTTTAAATTTATTTATAATCTTATTTTTAATATTTCTTTCCTTGTACCAATTTTAAGCTTCTCTCTTAATATTGATTTTACTGCATCACAAAAGTTTGGTAAGTTGTATTTCCATTTTCATTCATTTCAAGAAATATTTAAATTTCCCTTTTTACTTCCTCAGTGACAGTTTATTTCAAAGTGTTGTTCATTCCCTATGTGTTTGTATGATTTATTATGTTTCTTTTGTTGTTCACTTCTAGTTTCACTCCATTGTGATCAGAAAAAATAGGACATGATTTTATATTTGTTTAGTCCTGTTTTATGGCCTAATGGATAATCTAGAGAAAGTTCCATGTACTGATGGAAAGTATTTGTATTATATAGTTGTTGGGTGGAATGTTCTGCAAGTGTCTGTCAAATCCATTTGCTCTATAATATAGCTTAGGTCTAATGTTGCAGTGTTGATTTTTTTTGTATGAATGAGCTGTTGGTTAATGAAAGGAGGTGTTAAAATCCTCTGTTATTGTTGTATTGAAGCCCGTCTCTCCCTTTAAGTCTAATAGTGTTTATTTTGTAAAATTAAATATTCTGATATTAGGTGCATTTAAATATATAATCATTTGTCTTTTTTGAATTGATCCCTTGATCATTATAGAATAACCATCTTTGTCTTAAAATCTCATTTGTCATATGTAAATATAGCCATTCTTGTTTGCTTTAGGATTCCTTTTGCTTGAAATATCATTTCCAATACTCTCCCTTTTAGTCCATGTGTCTTCACTGTTGAAGTAAGTTTCTTATACGCAGCATATAGTTGGACATTCTTCTTTCTTCTTTTTCTTCTTTCTCCTTCATTTTTAAATCAATTCCGTTTATCTGAGTGTTTACCTGAACTTAGTCCATTTACATTCAAGGTTATTATTGATGGGCAGTGTTATGGTTTAATTGTGAGGTCACTCCCCAAAGCTTGCGTGGACAATTCAGGAAGGCTGAAGTGAAATGATTGGGTTGCAAAAGCCTTGACCGGTCAGTGAGTGAACCTCCTTACCTCTAAAGTCACTAACTGGCAACTGTAGGCTGGAGGAGGTGGGTCATTGGGGGCTGTCTTTGGTGTATATATTCTGTATCTGGCATAGAGTTTCTCTCTCTGCTCTGCTTCCCTACGTGATGCCTTGAGCTCACTGCTCCCTGGAGCCATGCTGCCACGATGTTCTGGCTTACCTCCAGCCCTCAAGAAAGGAACTGGCTTTCTCTGGAAATAGACCTCTGAAACTGTAAGACCCTAAATAAATCCTTTCATCCTAAAATTGTTGTTGTCAGGTTGCTCAGTCACAGCAGTGAACAGCTGACTAAACATAAAATGGTACCAGAAGTGGGGTCATTGCTGAGACTAACCTGACCATGTGGTTTAGAAAGTTTTGGAGCTTTTTGCAATTTGTGGGAGAAATTTTGAGATGTTTAGCAATGAAAGCTGGAAATGCTTTTGATTGTTATAAGTCTAATGGGTGATTCTGTTGGGAGCTCAGAAGACCAGAAAGCTGATAGAACTGTGGTTATTGAAGACAGAGCTCACGAAGTTTCAGAGGAGGAGGAGGACTTTATTAGAAATTGGACTAGAAGCCATTCCTGTTACGTTCTGGCTAAGAAATTGTGTGCATTTTGCCCATGTGCAGAGACTTTCTCTGAGCCTGATATTAAAGGCAATGTACTTAACCTGGGGAAAGAAATTTCCAGGCAGTGTAGTATTTAGTTGGTGGCCTGGATATTGCTGGTGGCTTTTAGCAAAGTTCATGGTGATATTCAGGAGCAGAAAGCAGAGTAGAAAGATTTGAAAAACTTGGACTTGAAAGGTGGGAATAAAACTGGGGCCAAGGAAGTGGCTGTTGTTAAAGACATCACCGCCACTAAAGAAAAAAGTTTTCTTAGAGGCGATAAGCAAGATGGATGGAGGTCAACTCGGGAATTGACAAGACTACACCCATCTCAAGCTGCAAGGAGTAAAAATTCCTTTAAGAAGAGACAAGTGGGGCACTCTGCTTGTACAGGAGGGCCTAGGAAGGTTTTAAAATGTGTTCAGACACCCAGGTGCTCTAAGGCTGCTGCCACCAGAGTCCCTGGAGGCTTGGCTACTTCTTGAGATGGCAGCAGACCTTGGTGGTGCAACCGGGTGGTGCTGGTTCTACAGGATTGCAGGATGCTGGGATGATAAGGCTTCCACCAAGATTTCAGAGGAAGGCCTGTGAGGCCAGGTGGAGTGCTGCAGGGTTGGAGTCCCTGTCGGGAGCCCCTGAGAGGGCAACGCATAGAATTGTGAGGAGGAAGTTGAAGCTGCAGTGGAGACCCCCCACGATTAAGAAGTGCTAGTACCTTGTAATGACCTCCGAGAAAAGCTGCAGGAATTGAACATAGACGAGTTAACAGAGAAGCCATGTGGGCTGCAACCAGCATGGCCTTAGGGGTAGAGCTAAACGAGCCTTTTGTAGAGAAGAACATGATGCTGCGTGCTCTAAATGCTGGACATGGAACTACAATATTTGTTTGCCCAGCTGGCTTTCAGTCTTGTTTTGGTCCCATCCCTTCTTTGTATGCCACTGTTTGTCTGAATGGAAGTATTTCCTATGTACTTTTATATATTGGACATATGTAACTTGATTTTTTTTTTTTTATAAAGGTTCACATTTAGAGTTTGCCTTGAGTCTCAGAGGAGACTTTAGACTTGCACTTTTGGGCAATCTTGAACTGCTGACAACATGGGGACTCTTGAAAATGGACTAATGTATTTTGCATTGTCAGATTGATGAGCTTTTGAGGGCCATGGGCAGAATGTTTTGGTTTATATTGTAAGGTGTCTCCCCAAAAGCTCACATATGACAATTTGGGAAGGCTGAGGTAAAGTAATTGGGTTATAAAAGCCTTGACTCAATCAGTGTGTTAATCTCATTATAGGGATTAACTGGCAACTGTAGGCTGGAAGGGTGTGGATGGAGGAGGTGGGTCATTGGGGGTGTGCCTTTGGGGTATATATTCTGCATCTCTCATAGAGTCTCAGTCTCTACTCTGCTTCCCATTGTGAAGCCTTGATCTCCCTGCTCTGTGGAGCCATGCCTACCACCATGATGTACAGTCTCACCTAGAGCCCGGAAGAAAGGAGCCGGCCTTCTCTGGACATAGCCCTCTGAAACCGTGAGCCCCTAAATAAACCTTTTCCTCCTAAAATTTTTCTGGTCAGGTTGTTCAGTCAGAGCAGCAAAAAGCTGACTAAAACAGGTAGGGACTTAGTGCTATCATTTTGTTGATTTTCTTCTAGTTGCTTTGAATATTTTTCTTCTCTTTTTGTTTGTCACTGTGGTTTGATGCTTTACAGAATTGATAGTATTTAATTCTTTTCTATTTCTGTTGTGTATCTACTCTTTTCATGTGATGTATACTTTCAGATATTATGATAATTATCTTTCTTTCACTTCCGGATAAAGAGCTCCCTTAATCATCCATTGTAAGGCTGGTCTGGTCTGGTGACTGAATTTTCTCAGGTTTTGTTTACTGTGAAATGAATTTATTTCTCCACTTTTTCTAGAGGATAGCTACACTGGGTATTGTTTGGAAATTATTTTCTTTTAGGACTTGAAATACATCACTCCACTTCCTCCAGGTCTGTAGTGTTTCTTTTCATAAAACTGTTATGATTCTAATGTGGTTACACTTAAATGTCACTTGGCACTTTTGCTGATTTAAAAAAAAATTGTGCTGATTTAAAAAATTTTTGATAGCTTGCATATAAAATGTGAAGGGTTTTTTAATTTGGTCAAATCTTTTGTGGTTCTTGTCTCCTATACATAGATGTCATATCTTTCCCAAGATTAGAGAAATTTTCTGCTATTATTATATTGATGTAAGTTTTCTGGGCCCTTAACCTTTATTTAGGTGTCTACAGATATTCAAATGCTATGGTGAATTCTGTTTAATGGTGTCCCAAAGATCTTGAATGCTCTCTCCTCCTTTCTTCCATCCTTCCCTCCTTTTGGTTTTCTTCTTCGTCTTCCTCTTCTCTCTCCTTCTCTTCTTCTTCCTTTTCCTTTTCCCCCTTAACCTTCCCTTCTTTATTTTGTCTGAATGGAATCTTTCAAAAGGCCTGTCCCTGAGCTCAGATACTATTCCTTCTGTTTGTTTTAGTTTGATTTTTAGATTTTCAACTGAATTTTTATTTGACTTACTGAGTTTTTCCTTTGAAGATTTCTCTTTGGTTTTCTAAATTTCTCTTTGCTAACTTTCTCATTTATATTCTGCATTGTCTTCCTAATTTCATTTAACTGTTTATCTTTATTCTCTTGTATTTCATTGAGTTATTTTAAAAATAGTCACTCAAATTATTAGGCATTTCATCCATTTTTATTTCTTTGGACTGTTTCTGGAGAGTTATGATTTATAGAAATCAGGAATGGCCCATCAAGGGATTCATTCCTGGGGCATATGCTGAGTACAGTATTCTCAGTTTAAAGTTCATTTTCCTTCAGCTCTATGAAAAACTTCAGCTACTTTCTCTTGGCCTATAAGTGTTCTGGTGAATAGTTTGCTGTCAGGTATTGGGACACCTTTAAATGTTCTTTTTTCTCATAGTGTTGAGCATCTTATTTTTACCTTTGAGAGCTTGATTGTATCTTGGGGTAGACTTGAGTTAAATATGACTTGTGATATTTGATCCTCATGTACCTGGATATCTGTATCTGTTATTTCTTTGAATAAGCTTCCTACCCCTTTAGCATCCTTGAGTCCTCTTTGAACCCAGTAACTAAACATGTACTTTTTAATACTGTCCCAAAGTTCCTATAAGCTTTCTTCTTTCCTTGTTATTCCTTTTTCTCCTCCGACTTTTCAGCTCATTCTTGACCTTACAAATTCTTTCTTCCATTTGATCTGAGCTGCTATTGCTACTGCCCATCACTTTTTAATTTTTTCCTATCACTTTTTATTTTTCAGCTTCAGAATTTACTTCCATCTCTTTAAGTGTCTCTGTTAGAGTACTGAATCATTTGTGTTCTGCTTCATTGACTTCCCCTAAAACAATTATTTGTTTTCTTTTACTTTGTCGATTTTTTTAAATAGACAATCAAAATAGTATACATTACATAATTATTCTGCAGAGATATAGTACATAATCATTTTTTAAAATATTAATTATGTATCAGACATAAGTGTGTTTAAAGTTAGCTTAAACATGACATCTAGAATGTTTCTGATGAGATTCTAATTGAGGAGAATTTTTTTTTAAAGAGAAGGACAGTGAGAAAGAGAATAAATTTTTATTGAGTTTTTTTCACATGGCTTTCGTTGCTCTGACACTTAGTTGAGTACGTGGTGCTGGGGTTTGAACCTGTGTACTTGGGCATGCTGGGCAAGTGCTGTAACTATTGAGCCACTGCTCCAGCCCCAAAAGAGGGGTTTTAAATTCTTTATCTGAGTGTTTTCTCATACTAAGTACTATCTAATCAGTGTCTGAAATTTATTTTCACTGTTGCGTGATTTCCTGAAAGTTCTGTATGCTCTTTGGTATGTGATGTTCTTTGGGCATTGAAGGATTAGGTATTTATTCCATTCTTCCTAAACTGGATTTGTGCTTATTTTTCCATAAATTCCAAGTAGGTTGAGCCTCTTGTCACTTCCACTATTTCGGCACTGGAAGGCACCCAGGTCCCTGTGTGCTGGGAACCTCCTCATGGTATACTGTTATTCTTTCAGCACTAGATGGCAATCCAAGACCAGATTTGTCCCAAATATACGGTTTTTGTGCTGTGGATCAGGAGGCTAGTACCTAGAAAGAATAGTCTGACCCCTCAAATCACTCCCTGGGTCTAGGATAGGTCCAGATGCCTCATCCACAGTGATCAGCCTTGTGGTGAGTCACCAAAGGATTCTGCTTCTCTCTGGGCAGAGTCACTTTGAATGGACCAGTGGCAGTCTCCTGTGTTACACTGTGCCCACCAAAATTGTCAAGCTGTGTTGTGTCTGTCAAGACCAGCACAGTGCCTTGGGAAGGACCAAGGCCCTCACTGCTATGGTGTGCCTACTGTTGAGGTGGACTTGTGGCCCAAGACTACTGCAACCTACCACAAGTTTTGCTGTCTGGAATAGAAGTCTGATAGATGGGGTCTTCTTGTCTCTCCTGGGGCGGTTCTGCAAGTTCTCACCATTGGCCTGGGCATGGAGCTATTTCGATCTGCCCAGGGTTAGGGTTTATACCAGCTAAGTACTATGTCCTGAGTTTATCATCCTGTCCTACCCCAAGCAAATGGGGTCTTGTTCTGCAGTATGCTGCCCAGGTTTGGATTAGTGTCTATGAAAGGCAGTCCCTTGGCTTCCTCAGCTGATACAAAGCTGGACCATGCCTGAGGCTCACAGCCATTAGGGCTTACACGGTCTCAGGTGCACCAAGACCCCACCACAGTTGATGTGATGCAGGCCCAAACAAGTCTGCTCCAATAGGGTGCAGATCTCTGCCTGGATCCAGGATAATTAATAGAGCTCTGCCTGAAAATACTAGCATGGGGATAGCTGTGATGTACGAGGTTAGGGGACAGGTAGTATAGACAGTCCCTTTGCTACCAAGGCTCATACTAAGCTAGGTCACTTCTGAGCCTCACAGTTGCAGGGACCTGCATAGCTCTGCCCCCTGTTTACTCCAAGGCTGGAAGTGTTGCAGGATGAACTCAAGTCTGTCTCACCTGTGCACAAGTCTCCACCTGATGCTGGGACTGGTCTATAGGCTCCATCTGTGAGCTTTGACCTGTGAATGGAGCCTTCACTTCCTACCAGGATCTGGGTCTTGCCACTGTGGGCCTGACTCTGAGCTCTGAACTTTTCTGCCCCGGTCCCCAGTAGGTGGAGTCTTGCCGCCACACTCTGGCATCCAAGGATAGAGGAGGGATGGTGGAGACTCAGCTGCCTCTGGCCTAATGCACACCCAGCATCTCAGATAGCAGGTACTGGCTTGGGTGAGGATTGTGAGGCTTTGTCCAACATTGCATTTCGCTATTGTAGGACTGACACTGGGCTTCAAGCCAAAGTCCTGGGCTTAGTTTCCTCTCCTTCCCCCAATCAGGAGGCATCTCTCTTTCTAAAGGGCTGCTTGAGGTTGTGGAGAGGTGATGAGGGCAACTTCTCCCTCCTTCCTTTCTTTGATGTATCTTTTCTTTTTTGTACATTAAAGCAGGCACTATGGTCTCTGACCTGGTTTCATGAGCTTTAGACATTCAGGTTGGTGTGTCTGCAGGAGATTTCTGCAAGGTCTTACTTGGATGCCATCTCACTCTGTGTGTTTTATATACTGCCTGCATCTTTGACATAGAGATCTGCAGTGATTGACCCTGAAGCCCTTCAGTTGTTCGCTCAAGGGCTTTTGAAAATATCTGTGCATGAAGAAATCACTGGGTTTTTTCCCTAAAAAATACAAATCACTGGGGCTTTCTTACCCTCCATGATCCTGAGATGGAACCCAGTACTTTCTACCTTTACAATAAACATCCTCAGTAGCCTTAAAATAGAAGCTCCAGGAACCAAACTTTATGAAATATTGTTTAATCTTAATTGTCCTGGAAAAGTTATATAATGTGTTTGAACTTCAAGTAGTGCATTTTTTCATAGTAGAGTGTAAGTTCCCCCAGGCAAGTGGATTTTGTCTGTTTAGTTCTCTGATGTTTCTGCAGAGCTTAGAACCATGCCTAATTCATCAAAAAACACAATAAATAGTTGACGATGGAATAAATAAATGAAAGAACAAATCTGTAAGTGAAGCCAATACCTGCTATATAGGGTTGCCCTGAGGTTTAAATATAATCATGTGTCTATCATCATCATATAATATAAATACTAACTGCAAGCTTGCTTTCCCTTAAATGTTGAATCACCTTGGTACATAGATTTTAGCTGTGATTCAAAGAATGGACTTATTTAAAATAATAATTATAAGAATAATAAAGCAAGAGAAATGAGCTTGGAAGTTCAATGGCACAAACAGGATATACTTTATTTTTAGTGGAAGGATTATGAAGATTACTCCACGCTGTGTTCTTTTTCTTACCAAGGAATCCATCAAGATGGAAGGACTAATTTTTATTTAAATTACAGTGTGAAAAGTGAAAAATGTGACAGGGCACCATACTAACATTATTTACAGTTATAAATCACTCTGTCTATGTAGAAGCAAGAATATTTAAGAGGAGGATAGGAGATCTTCAGTTCTTAGAATTACCATGATAAAGATTTAATAAGGACAAAACTGATTTTTCCAAATAAAATAATACACATTGTTTATTTATACAGATTTTAATTTTTTTCTGCCTAGGCTACCCATTCCTACCTTATCTTTGTTTACTATTCAAATGCCTTGGTTAGAGAAGTAGACAAAACTTTGCAAAATTTTATTAGGTTATCAAAGAAATCCCACTTCTCGTTAGTATCAACTTACTGTTTAATTGGGCATTTACACTCTAGGAGCTTTTGTGAAAGTGTGGTCATGCAAAAAGTAATGAATGAAATTATTTTGCTGGAAAATTACTGGAATGGTAAGTTCTCAAAATAGAAACTAAGATTTAGCCAGAGGAGCTTTAGAAGCAAGACAACATAGAATTTCAGTGGACCAAGTATGTAGTATTAAAGAACTCATAAGGTTGTTCCTTGTGAGGAGGTGAAGGTAATTAGTATGCTTTATCATAAAAAAAAAACATGACTGCTAAAATATCAGCTTTTTCTCATGAATTGGAGTGAGGTGCCTCATTTTGCACAGAGCACAATATTGAGATCATATTTTCACAGTGGGGCAAAATGGAATATATGGAACATCTTTATGTTTTATAGGTTTATAATAGTTACATATGATATTGGGATTCATTTTGACATAATTATAAATGCATGGAATATAATTGGCTCCAGTACTTACCCTTACTCTGCTCCTCCCTCCCTCTATTCCCTTTTCTCTATTAATCTTTTGCATTTTTTTGTATTAGTGTCTTGTGAATACACATAGTGGTGAAATTCACTGTAGTACATTCATATGTGTACATTGGAGAGTTAGGTCAGATTCATTCTACTGCTTTTCCCTTATGCCATCCTTCTTCCTTCCCCCTCAATCCCTTGATCTTTCTTTTATTTTGGTGGAATTCTCCCTTTCATTTCTTTGTTTTTCTCTTTCTTTTTTTTACCCTTATTTTAAACTAGTTTTTGCAACTCAGAAAACATTCAGCCTTTCACTTTCTGGATCTGGCTTATTTCACTTGCCTTTATAGCCTCCAGTTCCATCCACTTACTGATAAATGCCATAAAGTCGTTCTTTTTTTACGGTTCAGTAACACTACATTGTGTATATATGTAGCACATTTTCTTTATCATTGATCTGTTGAAGCGCATCTAGGTTGGTTCCATAGTCTGGCTATTGTGCTGCTATAAACTGATGTGACTGTGTCCCTACAGAATGCTGATTTTAGATCTTATGGCGATTATATATATGTTTTATGTATATATGTGATAGCTGGGTCATATGGTGATTCCATTCTTACTTTTATGAGGAATCTCCATACTGCTTTCCAGAGAGGTTGCACTAATTTGCAGTCCCACCAATAATATTGGTGTACTTCCCCCCCCACATGTTTGCCCAGCACTTATTTGTATTCTTGATAATTGCCATTCTGACTGAAATGAGATGAAGTCTCAATGTATTTTTGATTTGCATTTCCCTAATTGCTAGAAATGTTGAACATTTTTTTCATATATTTGTTGGCCATTTGTATTTCTTCTTTTGAGAAGTGTTTAATTCTTTTGCTCATTTAACTGGTTATTTGTTTTTTAAGGGTGAAGTTTTCTGAGTTCTTTATATATTCTGGATATTAATGCCATGAGAAGCAAGTGGGAAAGGTCTTTTTCATATTTTGTAGGCAGTTTCTTCACACTCTTGTTTTCTTTGCTGTGCAGAAATTTTTAGTTTGATGGTGTCTCACCTATTCACTTAGTTTTATTTCTTGTGCTTTATCGGTCTTGTCAAGGAAGTTGGTTCCTGTGCCAACATGATGGAGTGTTGGGCCTACATTTTCTTTGAGTAGTTGAAGAGTTTCTGATCTAATTCCTTTGTCTTTAATCCACTTTGAGTTGAGTTTGAGTTTTGTGCAGGGTGAGAAATAAGGGTCAAATTTCATTCTTCTACATATGGATATCCAATTTTCTAACAGCTCCATTTGTTGAAAAGGCTATCTTTTGTCCAATGTATGCTTTGGCACCTTTGTCTAGTATCAGATAATTATATCTATGGGGGTTTGTCACTATGTATTCTATTGGTCAGCATGTTGCTTTTGATGTCAATACCATGCTGTTTTTGGTACTGTTGCTCTGTAGTATAATTTCAGGTCTGGTATTGTGATGCCTCCAGTATCACTCTTTTTGCTCAGGATTGCTTTGGCTATTCTGGGTCTTTTATATTTCCAAATAAATTTTAGTCCTGCTTTTCTAGTTCTGTGAAGAATGTCATGGGTATTTTGATGGGAATTGAATTGAATTTCTATAATACTTTTGGTAGTATGGCTAATTTGACAATATTAATTCTGACTATGAAAGAATATGGATGGCTTTCCATCTTCTAAGTTCTTCAATTTCTTGTTTCAGTGCTCTATACTTTTCATTGTAGAGGTTGTTCATGTTTTTCATTAGATTAATTTTGAGGTATTTTATTTTGAGGTTATTATAAATGGAATAGAGTATATATAGGAAAGCAATTGATTTATTTATATTGATCTTGAATCTTGCTACTTTACTAAATTTATTTATCAGCTTTAGAAGTCTTCTGGCAGAGTTTTTTTTTTTTAGTCTTCTAAATGTAGGATTATATAATAAGTAAACAAGGACAATTTGCCCTCTTCTTTTCCTATTTGTATTACTTTAATTTTCTTCTCTTGCCTGAGTTCTCTCGCTAAAGTTTCAAGGACTATGTTCCATAGGAGTGGTGAGAGTGGGCATCCTTGTCTTGTTCCTGTTTTTAGAGGAATGCTTTCAGTTTTTCTTGATTCAGTATGATGTTAGCCTTGGGTTTGTCATATATAGCCTTTACAATGTTGAGATAAGTTCTTTGTATCCCTAGCTTCTCTAGTGTTTTAAATACAATGGATGCTATACTTTGTCAAATGTTTTCTTTGCATCTATTGATACAATCATGTGATTCTTGCCCTTAACTCTATGTGGTAAATGCATTTATTGATTTGCATATTTTGAACCAGCCTTGCATTTCTAGGATGAATCCCACTTTTGGGATTATTGTTCGCTATCTTTTTAATGTGTTTTTTTGGTATGTGGTTGATCAAGGAATATATAGAATGTGTTGATTGTAGGCAGACTATGTAACTTTGTCAATCATTCAAGAAAATCAAGTCATTCCAGGTAATATTCCAACAAGGTGACAGGTTAGGTGACTCCATCATGGCTTACAACTGGGTATGATCCCACAGAGCTGATTTTGGTTAATGTAACAATCTAAGAAAAGAGGGAAAGAGCAGCAGTTTGCCTCTGGGGAGATTGTACACCATCACTACATTTTCCATCTCAGAGATGAGAGTCTGAGTATTGCAAAGAGAAAGGTAAATATCTTGCCTAAGGTATACAGCTGCTAAGAGGCACATTCAGGAAAAAAATCCACTGACATAATAAAGAAGATCCTTGAAATCTGTGACTTCTTTCAGGGTTATATGTGAAACTGGCTGTCACACAATACTGTTATTTTCTGGGTGGAAAAATGATATCAGTCAGCTGGATGCTCTTTCCAGGACACCTTTCTATGGGAAATAAATGGGCTCATGTGGACTTAATCTTGCTCCTCAGGTGATTAATACCCATACATGTAAGCAAGTCTGCCCTGAATGTTTGTGATAGCTATTGATCTTAACGGAGTAGCTTCTTCTGAGACCCACTTTTTATCAGGCTGCGAGTTTAGAAACATTGTTCTGCATTTGTTTTAGACATTGACATTTTGCAGTTGGGCAGGCATGGTGGTTGTGAGGTGAGGCTGTGACACACACTGGGAAGCTGGTATGTGGGAAGGTAATGTGACTTTCTCCTTTGAATGCTGAAATCTGTTAGAAGCACCTGATCAAAGGACTCTGCAAACGGTTAGCCTCTAGAATGCTGCCATTGGGTAGGAGAGGACCTGTTGGGTGGGCACTGTCACCCATGGAGGAGGCCCAGCTGTGCAAACAGACTGTCATCTGGTCCATCCTGCATCTTCTTATAATGTTCCACTTCTTCTCTGGTCATCATCACTGTGGAAAGTGTGCTCACACAGTTTGTACATGGACGAGCCAGGGTGAGTTGACTGGATGGGTACTTAATCTTGACAGTATATGTGATTTAGATGAGTAGAGAGGCCTGCAAATTAAATGACCACATGAAATAGCACCTTGCACAAAGGCACAGAGGTGGGGCTCAGTGTCATATGAGTAATGGGGAATGGGAGAGGCATGAGAAAAACTTGGTTATCAAAGAATAAATGTATGGAAAGTGGGCTTATGATTGGGGGAGGTATATTTCCTTCAGAATTTAATTCTAGGCAAGGAATTTTAATATTGGGTATGGATAGTCTCTCAGGATGGACTGGGAAAACTAAAGTATAGAAAATATATGGAGAACAATAAAATATTATACTCCAGACTAGAAACAATGGAAATAATTTGAGAAGATGACGAAAAATTTAAGGACATTATTCATTATTATTCATAAAAGTAGCAAGAGTTAGTAGTTCATATATCACCAACTGATAACCAATATGTACTATGCACCTTATTATTGGATCAGATTTTTCAAGTAGGGTAGTTCTCATTGTGATTGAGGAACTAAAATCCAACCTGATAAATAAGGTTATGTGGGGTAAATGGCCCGCAGGTGGAGGATGTGTAAATGTAATGCAGACCACAGAGAGGAGAGCTTTTGTGGAACTTTGGAAAAGGAAAGAAGGAAAGCAACGACATTTTCTCCTTTCTATTTCAACTTGCTTCTCTCTCTCTCTCTCTCTCTCTGTCTCTCTCTCTCTCTCTCTCTCTCTTGAAGAGAGGAGCAGTGAAAGAAAGAAAGAATCAGTTTTATTTAGTTTTTCATGTGACTTTCATTGCTCTGACACTTCATTGTGCACGTGGTGGTGGGGTTCAAACTCACGTCCTAACACATTCCAGGCAATCGCTGAGCCATTGCTCCAACCAACCCCCCAACTTACTTCTTTGCCCCGGGTTGGCTACAGATGTCAGAGGCCTCCTAAGCTCTCAGACCTCATCCTGGTGAGAGATAATTGTCCTGAAGGACTGTAGGTCACTCACTTGAAATCAAATATTATTACTACATTGGCAGCTAAGGATTTGAATGGGCTAGACTTGGCAACATAACCATGGATATAATAAGGAAATAAAACTTCTGAAATGTATGACTCATATTGGTTTTATATAACTGAATGCCAAAGAGTGAGTCTTAGGACATTTCTTAGAGGACATTTGTCAGGTCACTGTTGGCTCCAGTATTTGGACAAGAAAATATGCAAATCTCTGGGGCTTTCTTTGTCCTGTCCACTGGGCAGCTGCATCTAAAGGAAGTTTTTGGTTTGTTATGTTAATGATTGTTCGAACTTTCAAGAAGTTTGTACCTCCAGGTACAAAACAAAGGTTTAATGGGAGAAATATGCAAGTAAACAGACAAGAAACAGATTTCTACACATGTGGGGTGATGGAGATGATATGAAGGTTTCCTACAAAAATAAGGACTTAAATAATTTGGGGAAAGTAAGGAAGACCAGTAGGAGCTAGTGAGACAAAGAAAAGGATTTCTAGGCTCAGGACAGAACTTGAAATCAAATTGTGTTTGGACATTGAATCAGTTCAGAGAGATGCTTACAATATCATCAGCACATGTGAGAGGCCTTTTCATTCCCCAAAGACTTTCTTTATCTCTCATTGCAAAATAAATTTTCAAGGCCCCATGTTGAGGTTGAGAGCTGTAGACGCTGTTTGAAGGAGAAGGGCTCCTTGAAACACTTGGGGTGGCAGGTAATAGGACTGTGCCCTCCAGGATGGTGGGCGC
The DNA here is from genome assembly GCA_004027875.1 of Aplodontia rufa. Classification (NCBI taxonomy): domain Eukaryota; kingdom Metazoa; phylum Chordata; class Mammalia; order Rodentia; family Aplodontiidae; genus Aplodontia; species Aplodontia rufa. Next base: position 17,267 of record PVKS010028518.1, read on the forward strand.
CTCAGTGACTCTGCAGTTTCATTAGGTTTACTGCTAATGAAGGAAGACTCTTGGAGGAGGAAGGACTTTGCATTCTCCGTGGATTTCTTAAGCCAATCTAGCTTTCCCTGTTTCAAAGGCGACAGACAGTGTGTTTTGGAGGAAGAGGAGGGAAGTTCCCTCCTGGTGATTCAGCAAAGAGGCAGGAACTCTGAAGGAGGTCATCTGTCAAGTGGGAAATATATGGGACTCTCATCCAAATAAAATATCTCTCAGCATCAGAGTCTAGAAAAAATTCAGTCTTTGATAAGAGGAATACCTATCTCAGGACCTTGCACCCTCTTCCTGGCTTAGTATCACATTTCTATGCAGTCTTTCCAAATAATTGTATACATGAAAAATCAGATTCTCACACTAACCAGCATGTGGAGTCATTAAAAAAATTTAAAAAAGAAGCTAATATTTTCAGTGTGAGAAAATAGATAGGCTTATATTTGTTTAGTGAATAAATTATCAGTTGATGGACATTGCTAGGATTCTGCTAAAGTTTCTACGTTTGTGCAGCAGTGAAAGACCCAATAAATCCTTGATGGCAATCAGAAATGTGGTATTAAATGAAAAGCCATCTTCATACTGTGACACTTTCCTCTGAGATGTGGGTTCTCGAGTGCTTTGTTCTGCTTTCTACAGGTTGTCCTTCTCGTTTTGCACCCCACACGCCCTCCACATCAGGCTTCCTATGGTATCTGTGATGCATCTCTAGTCACATAACGTTCTTCAAGACATGCTCCTCTTTTAACTTTTCTAACTTCCCGTTCCATTGTGTGCTTAACCCAATCATTTCTTTGTAAAATGAAAATTGGGAACTTATTCAAATCTCTATTTAAAAACCCATGAAATTCTCAGTGTAGTTACTACAAAAGGGAGAGGGGTAATATTAAGTGCCTACTGGATGCTGAGGGCACCACATGTATATTTCTAATTTTCCAGAACAAATTCATGAGGTGAGTTTGTATTTTACTCAATTTATAGAAGTGGATATTAAAACTGAAAGAGGTAAAATAATTGCACAAGCTTACACGATTAACATTGAGCAAGGACCTGAGCTTGGATCTGCATGGAGCCACACAGTTCTTCCTTGCTCTCTTGTGCTCTGCTCTGCTGTATAAAAAGGAGGAAATTCCAAAATGTTAGGGAGCCATGGACTCTCTAACTGTGAAAAAGAGTGTTTGTGTATTTGTGTTTCAAGAAACTAGTGGCTTGCGTTTCAAAATGACTAAAATAAATACTACCACAGTACAAAAAGACACAAAACCCAGCCTAACATGAATCTTGATTCTGTCTGACAAAGTATGAGATTAGAGATGTTTAGGGGAGATGGCTTTACAATACCAACCAAAAGCAATGAGGCTTTAATTTAAGAAACAGACAAACAAACAAAAAAAAAAAAGATTAAAACAAACTATGATACTCCCATACAATACTTAAAGAAGAGAGAAATTTGTTTTGATCAATTAGTTTTCTCCACCAGGATTCATATAATTGTTTAGCATTTTGAAAACAGTTTTAGTAACTCATATCATATTTAATAATAAGAATTGAAAATGTGAAAAATCCCATAAGTAATTGTACACATGTAAGAAAACTATGAAAGCACTCTTGTGGGATGCTTTTTCTCCTATCATGGATGGCTAAATGTTGTTCTAAACAGCACTTAAAAACATGTTAAATACCCTCATTTGATTATTATTTTGATACATGTGTACTTGCATGTCACTCTGTACCCCATCAATACATATAATTATCATGTCAGCTAAAAACAAAATTAAAAAATCATGCAACGTATCTGCTCACCACAAAAAGCCTTTATGGGTATTTAAGATAGATGCCTTTTACAGCAAGACTCATTGTGGTTAGAAAGAGAAGGCACAGAAAAGCAAACATTGGTAAAAATCAGCATGAGAATCTTGACTCAGGGACCAGGAACTCCAAGTAGGAAAAAAGAAAAAAAAGTGCTCATTGATGTTCCCTACAGTTTTAGCCAACACTTTGCTTGTGACTGAAGGACCTGAAAAGAACAATTTTAAGAGATGAAGTTTGTTTGAGGGCTCATGGTTTCAGACGTGTACCTCCAGACAAGGCTGGCTCCATGTCAGGGGCTCCAGGCAAAGCTGAGCATCATGGCCGCAGGAGCAGAGACAAACTCGGCTCCAGACACGGAATGCATACCCCAAAGGCAGCCCCCAAAGACCCACCTCCTGCAGCCACACCCTGCAAGCCTGCAGTTGACAAGACTGGCTTTTTAAGAAGCCATACTTGGTTGCAAAACTGCCTAGGAGATTGGATGGGAGGCCAAAGTGGATTCAAGTGGAAAGGTCTGAGGCTTTGACAGCTGTGCAGGAGAGCTATGGTGGTTACACAGACCTGAGTGGTAGTGGAGAGATCAAAAGGGGGCGGGTTTGAGAGATGCCCTGAACTCCAGACAACACTTTGCAACTGATTGGGTGCAGGAAGTTAGGGAGAGTCTCATTGACCCCTAAGTTCTGGCTTGCTTAAGCTAACAGAAGGTAATTACTGCTACAATAGAAGGTTTGAAGAGAAGTTTCTGAGTTCAGATTTGGGCATGCTTAATTTAGTACTTTAGAAATGTTGAAATATAGGTAAGGAGTTGCTTAGGACCTACAGAAATGTTCTGAGCTGGTAGAATACATTTTAGGGCCCTGGGGGCTGGTGGTAATTGAAACTATAGGTCTGAATAAAAGTGCACTGTTGTGGTCTTTTTCTCCTCTTTCTTTTGTTAATTCCTCACTGAAAGTGATGGTATCCAAAAAAGGAATGTCTAATAAGCTTGTGATTTGATGTAGTTTAATTTTTTCCATAATTATTCAAGAGATATGGAATGCTGAATATAAGACTAGGGTAATCAAAGTTGTTTTAATATTTAAAAATATTTTTGTTTAATGCTTACACTAAAGTTTGATTACCTGACCTATGATGTAGAGAAAACAGCACATGGTAGTTTGGATTAAGTTCCATTCCATGTAACACTGACTTGAACACACAGGGGATTATTTTTCTTCGTGGGAAGAGAATTTAAGGACTGCTGTCTGAGGTCAGTATGTTGGCTCTAGAGTTATCAGGGTTCTAGGTTTAGATTGTCTCTTGGGTATTAAGGTTATTTCATGATCCAAAATGGGGTGCTACAGTTCCAGCTGTCAGGTGTACATTCCTGGAAGCAAATACAAAACGGGAGAAGGGCACGTTCCACCCACATCTACAAGGGAAGAAGAATATATCTTTCAACAATGAATTCTGCTACCTGAAATAACTGTTCTCCTCTTCTGTAAGTGAGGAAGAAGAGGAAAAGGGCACATATAGGCAACTAGACCTCTCTAAACATGCGAACACTAGGTTTAATTTTAGGACAGGCCTTTTCAGTTGCCTTTACAAAACACTATGTGAAAAGGATGTTTTGTAAATGTTATTACAATTTTACCTATCATTATTTCAAGTATAACTGGCTGTATGGGTACTTGAAAAATAGTACAATCTTTGCTATAAGAATTGAAAAGCTACTTGGATTTCAAAATTATGGTTCTATAAATAAAAGTTGCTCTCTTAAATGGATGAGCATTGCTTTTTCATAGTTATACTAGAATAAATTTTGTATCTTCCTAACATTTCATTCTAAGCATTGTTTCATATGCCTATGTAATATTCATAGCCATCAATTTTAATGGCTGTATAATGCGACAAGATTATTTTGTAAATAAGCTGCTTCAGTAATTTATCTGAGGGAAGCAGAGGGCCTATTTCCCCTTTTTTCTTTGATTCATGTATTATTGTGGTATTTTACAATTCAGAAAAGTATTAAATATTACTGAAGGTAGGGAATTTTGTCTTATGCCTCATTTAAAGAGAGCTATTGGTTTATTCCTTATTTTCTTTCAACTTTTATCTAATACACTTGCTAAATTTCATAGTGTGTGGCATCTAATATTATTTAAATTTTATATGTCAGTGTAATACATTTTGTTACTGGATTTTTTATTAGATTTTTATATTTCTGGTGGGTATTCTGTTTGGTATGAAATTTTTTTACTGTAATATCAAATACTTTGAAATGATTCTGTTTTAAATTTTATTATAGTTGATGTCTGTCTTTGACTTGTGGCATAGTGGTAGCGTATTATTTACCATGTGCTCTTCACTTTTTAATCTTCTCCCTAATTTCAGCATTGGGAATAGTGTTATCTCCGTTTTAAAGATGAGTTGACTGAGACACTATCATAGTGGGACTGAGTATTATTCTCATAAAATAAATTGAGTAACTTCCTTTTCTACTGCCCTGGAACAGCTCATAGGATGTTCAAATGAACTGTTTCTTGAACACTTCAACACTTAAGTGAACTCATCCCACAAAACAAGATTCCTCCAGAACACTTTTGGAGACAAGTCTTAAAATAATTTCAGTGTCACACATGGTTATGGCTTCAGCCATTTGTTGCTGCTTTGTCCTGGGCCACATTGTTGTGGCCAATGCTGGCTAAGATGCCCCCAAAAGCGGGGTTTCTCCTAAGACACACAACACTTCCTTTGCTCACCTCCCTGGGAGGGAGGCACAGCTGGGTGGCCTTGTGGTTGGAAGTGACAGGCGCTATTGCTGTGGCTGCCTTAGGCCAATCCGCATGACTTCCATGGTCATCTCTCTTGTCTGCATGGCTGCAAGTGGATGACCCAGTGCCCAAGTCACTGTCCACAGAGAAGCTGCTCAGGGGTCAGCCAGCCCCCAAAGGGCTTGCTGCCAACAAAAATAAGCCTTTATTCTTTCAAGCCATGAAGACTGTCACATTGCTTGTTGGAGCAGCTAACATTATTTGGTAAATAAAAAGTTTCCGAGAAACGTAGACATTTTTATCTATCCTTTAAAATTTATTAGCCGGTTATAAACTTTAAAATTTTAAATCTGTGTATTGTTATAGTTTTCTTTCTGTAAAAAAAAAAAAAATTCATGCCTTTCCCATTCCCAGCATTGCTTATTGTTTTGCCAGTGGTTTTCTTTTCAATCTGCTACAGGAAGGTCAGTTTTGGTACTTTTATCAGTACTTTTTAGTGTGGCAATGGCATGGCATGTGGTTTTTTTAATGACATTTCCTTTGTTGAAGGATATTTGATCAATATTTTTAACTTTTCTGTATAGTCTTGAGAAAATAAGTTCTCTATAATATTTGACAGTTTCTTTTTTCACTTTTTAAAAAAATTGGTGCAATGTAGTCTTATATAGCGAAGGGATTTTTTCTAATCACACATTCACGGAATGATGATGTAACTTGAACTCCATCCTTACCAGGGATTCCCCCTCCCAGCCTACCCCCTGGTTTCATACCTCCACTGTATTCTCCCCAATTACAGATATTAATGTATATACATATATAATAAAATTTAAAAACTTTCTATTTTTAAATGCCTGTATGAGTATTATTTAGTTTCTCAGGGGAAGCTAAATATACCATAGAGCATTTATAGCCTCTCTTTTCCCTTCCCATTCTCCCCCTTTTTTCCTCCCCCCACCCACCCCCCACCACCTTTATAACTAGGCTTCCCTCAGATTATGTTATTTCTACTTTGGTAAGACTATTACATAAACTTTACTATCTTTCACCCTATCCTTAGTTTACTGTAGCTTCCAAATATGAGAGAAAACATTTCACCTTTGAGTCTCTGAGCTTCGCTTATTTCACTCAGCATAATTTCTTCAATTTCCATCCACTTATCCACAAAAGACATAATTTTGTTCTTTTTATTTTTTATTTTTATTTTTGTTTTTAGAGAAAGAATCAATTTTATTTTTTTCTTTTTAATAACTGTGTAGAACTCCATTTTGTGTTTGTGTGTATGTGTGTGTGTGTGAGAGAGAGAATATATATGTGAATATATATAATCAGTTTTTTGATCAGTTCATCCAGTGAAGGTCATCTGTGTTAATTCCATAATTTAGCTACTGTGAATTGACTTGCTATAAAAATTGATGTAGCTGTGTCACTGTAATATGCTGATTTTTATAACTTCTGGGAAAATATCCAGAAGGGGAATAGCTGGGGCATATGGTGGTTCCATCCTTGGTTTTTTGAGGCGTCTCCATACTGCTTTCCAGACTGGCTGTACAAGTCTGCAGTCCCACCAACAGTTTACACGTGTTTCTTTTTCTCCACAACCTCTCCAGCCCCTGTTGTTTGTATTCTTCATCTTTCCCATCCTGACTGATGTGAAGTACAATCTTAGTGTAATTTTAATTTGCATTTTTCTGATTGCTAGAGTTGTTGAACATTTTGTTTATATATTTGTTGGCCTTCTGTATTTCTTCCAATAAAAAGTTTGTTTAGTTCTTTAGTTCATTTATTGATTGGTTGATTGTGTTTTTGGTATTAAGCTTTTTGAGTTCATCGTATATTCTGGATATTAGTCTCCTGTTGGAGGAGTAGCAGGCCATGACTCTCCCTCATTCTGTAGGTTCTCTCTTCACATTCTTGACTAGTTCCTTAGCCATGCAGAAGCTTCTTAGTTTAATGTTATCCTACTCATAGATTCTTGTTTTTAGCTCTTGCACATGGGAGTCTTATTAAGGAAGTTGTTGCCTATACTTATATGGTAGAGTGTTGATCCTAATTTTTAATCTAACAGTTGTATGGCAACTAGTTTAATTCCTAGCTCCTTGATCCATTTTAGTTTAATTTTTGTGCAGTGTGAGAGGTAAGGATCTAATTTCATTTTTCTGCATATGACTGTCCAGTTCATTCACCATTTATTGAATAGACTGTTTCTTCCAAATTATATTTTTGCCCTGTTGGTCAAATATCAGATGGATAAAGATTTGTGGATTTGACTCTGTTTGGTATACTATTCCATTGGAATTCATGTCTATTTTGATACCAATACCATGCTGTTTTTGTTACTACAGTTCTATAGTATGATTTTAGGTCAGGTATCGTGATACCTCCTACATTGTTTTTAACTTAGTATTGCTTTAGCTATTCTGGGTTTCTTATTCTTCCAAATAAATTTGAGAATTGATTTTTCTATATCTGTGAAAGAATGTCAATGGTATCTTGATGGGAGTTGTGTTAAATCTGTACAGTGCTTTTGGGAGAATGGCCATTTTAATTACTTTGATTTTGTCTATCCAAGAACATGGGATGTCTTTCTACCTTCTCAGGTCTTCAATTTATTTCATTGTAGAGGTCTTTTACTTCCTTTGTTAGATTAATTCCTCAGTATTTTTTTTTTGAGGTTATTGTGAATGGGATGGATTTCCTGAATTATTTTGCAACTGAATAACTTTGGGAGTATAGGAAAGCTATTGATTTATGGGTGTTGATCTTGTATCCTTCAACTTTGCTAAAATTCTTTGTAAGCTCTAGAAATCTTCTGGTGGAGGTTTTTGGGTTTTCTAGATATAGAATCAAATCATCAGCAAATAGAGATAGTTTGACTTCCTCTTTTCCTATTCTTTTCCCTTTGATTTCCTTCTCTTGAATGAGTGCTCTGGCTAGGATTTCAAGGACTATATTGAATAAAAGTGGTGAGATTGGAAAACCTTATCTTACCCTAGAATTTAATGGGGATGCTTTCAGTTTTTCTCCATTTAGTATAATGTTGGCTGTGAGTTTGTCATAAATGGCCTTTGCAAAGATAAAGTAAGTTCCTTTGATGCCTAACTTTTCTACTGTTTTGAGCATGAATGGATGTTGGATTTTATCAAAGGCATTTTCTGCATCAATTGAGATGATCATGTGGTTTTGTCTTCTGTTCCATGGTGAATTACATGTATTAATTTGTGTATGTTGAACCAGCCTTGCATTCTTGGAATGAAGCCCACGTGGTCATGGTGTATTATCTTTTGATGTGTTTTTAGATGCAGTTTACTAGAATTTTATTAACTATTTTTGTGTTTATATTCATCAGGGATACTGGTCTGTAATTTTCTTTTATTGTTGTATCTTTGTCGGATTTGCTATTGGGGTTATGGTTGCCTCAGAAAGTGTTTGGGAGAGTTCCATCTCTTTCAATTTCATGGAATAACTTAATAAAGAGAGGTGTTAATTCTTCTATAAAGATCTGGTAGAACTCAGCTGAGAATCCATCAGGTCCTGGGCTTTTATTTTTTTGGAAGGTTTTTAACTGCTATTTCAATTTCTTTATCTGATTTTGGTCTGTTTAGGGTTTCTATAGCATCCTGTGTCAGTTTAGGAGAGTCATATGTGACTAGGAATTTGTGTACATCTTCCAGATTATCCAGCTTGGAGTAAAGTTTTTCAGAGTAGGTTTTGATAATCCTTTGGATTTCAGATGAATCAGTGGTGATGTTTCCATTTTCCTATGATTTTCTTGATTTGCTTTTTTTTTTTCTTTTGGTGAGATTGGTTAGGGTTTTGTCAATTTATTTTTTCAAAAAAACAACTTTATTTGATTCTTTGTATTGATTATTTTATTCTCAATTTCATTGATTTCAGCTCTGATCTTGACTATTTCCCATCTTTCACTAGTTTTGAGATTGGATTGTTCTTGTAAAGATTTGACATGGAGCATAAGCTTATTTTGGGGGGATCTCTCTACATTTTTGATGAAGGCACTCAGTGCTTTAAATTTTCCTCTTGGGAATGCTTTAATACTGTCCCAGAAGTTTCAATCAGTAGTGTCTTCATTTTCATTTGCTTCCAAAATTTCTTTTTTCTTTTTTTTAGAATCTTTTTTTTTTATTAGAAGTATATAGAAATACAGTTGAGGGGGAAACATTATCAAAACATTAGCAATCAATGGATATAAACTTTGTTATCAAGGGTAAAAGCCAGATCATGGATAACCATCTTGGGTTTTACCTGTTGTAGTTTCCCCAAGAAGAACTTATGCGTTATATGGGTAGTTCGTGGAAGAATGACATCTGCTTCTGGGATGGTTCCCCCATCTTCCCAATCTCCAGACTCCTATGAGTTCTTCATATACCCTCCCCCCTCCCAATCCCCCTCCCTACACCTCCAAGTATCCTAGAGAGCCATCCCCCTATTACTCTGAAAGTCATTCAATTTGCAGTTTTGTTAGGT
>PVKS010028519.1:0-26340 GCA_004027875.1 Aplodontia rufa
TCCCATTTACCTTCTCTTCCAAAAAAGTAAAATACTTGGGCATAAATCTTATAAAGGATGTTAGGGACCTCTACAATGAAAACTATTGAACTTTAGAAAAAGAAATTGCAGAAGATCTGAGTAGATGGAAAATCATTCCTTGTTCATGTTTACATATACTCAATAACATCAAAATGGCCATTCTACCCAAGGCCCAATACAGATTTCATGCAATCCCTATCAAGATACAATGTCATTCTTCACAGATATAGAAAAAGCAATACTCAAATTCGTATGGAATAACAGAAGACCCAGAATAGCTACAACAGTACTCAGCAAGAAGGAGGAAGCCAGTGATATGGTATCTCAATTCCTGACCTGAAATTATACTATAGGGCTATAGTAACAAAATCAGCATGGTATTGGTATCAAAACAGAATCGAAGACCAATAGAATAGAATAGAGGACTCTGAGATGAACCCTCATACCTTTAACTATCTGATATTTGATAAAGGGGGCAAAAGCATAGTATGGAAGAATGATAGCCTGTTCAACAAATGGTGCTGTTCAAATTGGACAGCCATATGTAGACAACTGAAATTGGATCCTTACTTTTCACCCTGCATAAAAATTAAATCAAAATGTTTCAAGGATCTGGATATTAAATCAGCAACTTTACAATTGCTTGAAAAAGAAGTAGGATCAACATTATATGACATAGGGTTCGGCACTGCCTTCCTTAAAAAAACTCCCATGGCACAAGTAATAAAGTCAAGAATAAATGCTTGTAATGCAATTAAAGTAAAAAGTTTTTGCACAGCTAAAGATTTAGTCAAGAGTCTCAAGAGAGATCCTACAGAATGGGAGAAAATTTTTGCCTGCTACACCTTGGACAGAGGGCTAATTTCCAGAATATAAAAGAACTCAAAAAACTAAACACCAAAATCACAAATAATCCAATTAATAAATGTGCTTTGGAACTAAAAAGAAGCTTCTCAGTGGAGGAAGTCCAAAAAGCCCATAAACATATGAGAAAATGCTCTACATCACTAGCAATAAGAGAAATGCAAATAAAACTTCACTGAGATTCCACCTCACTCCTTTGAGAGTGGCAAAAATGAAGAATACGAACAATGACAGATGCTGAAGGGGCTGTGGGAAAAGAGGAACACTGTTACATTGCTTGTGAGACTGCAAACTGGTACAGGCACTCTGGAAAGCAATGTGGAGACTCCTCAAAAAATTAGGGCTGGAACCATCTTTTGACCCAGTTATCCCACTCCTGTGTATCTTCCCAAAATAGCTAATATGAGCATATTATCAAGATACAGCTTCATCAATGTTTATAGCAGCTCAATTTACTATAGTTTAATTATGGAACCAACCCAGATGCCCCTTACCTGATGAGTGGTTTCAAAAATTTTTGTACATATGTTCAATGGAATACTACTCTGCTATTAGAGAAAATGATGTTATGCCATTTGAAGCCAAATGGATGGTGATGGAAAAAATTAAGCTAAGTGAACTATCCCAAACTCAGAGACTCAAGGGCCAAATGTTTTCTCTTATTTGTGGAAGCTAGAATATAAGGAGCAACATTATGATAGATTGCTAACCTCAACATGTATGAATTTTTATACGATCGCAGGGAACCGTGTCTAGGATGCTGGGGGATGTTGGGGGCAAACAAGGGTGAAGAGACTAGGAAGGATATCAAGGAGACAGGAGCGAGGTAGTATAGGGGAATCTAATCAGAGAGGAACCTCCAACTTCCATTAAAAGTCCAATTAACTTGGGGTTTAATTAGGGGGAAACATGGAAACATGGGGAACCCAAGGGGAGAAACCATGGAATGGCATCAGCCTTGGCTTTTCTGTCATTATACTTATGTTCTTGACTGTTTGATGATGAATCCCTCCTAATTGTAAGACTATGTTTAATGAATAAGATTTAAAAAAAAAGAAAACAAAACAAAAACCCACTGGGAATAAATCTAAAAATGGAAGCAAAGGTCCTCTACAATGAAAAACATTGAACATTAAGGAAAGAAATTGAAGAAGACCTTAGAAAGTGGAAATTCTGCTCTTGGATAGGCAGAATTAATATTATCAAAATGTCCATACTATCCAGATTCAATGCAATTCCATCAAAATTGCAACAACATTCTTCACAGAAATAGAAAAAGTGGACATGAAATTCACTTGGAAAAAGAAGAGACCCAGAATAGCCAAAGCAGTCCACAGCAAGTAATGCACATCAGGTGACATTACAATGCCAGATCTCAAATTATACTACAGAATTGTGGTAACAAAACAGCATAGTTCTGCCACCACAGCAGGTATGAAGACCAATGGAATAGAATACAAGACACGAGACCAACCCATATGAAGTGTCATCTCATAAGAGACAAAGGTGCAAAAAACTTCTGTTGGAGAAAACATAGCCTCTTAATCAACATTGCTAGGGAAACTGGAAATCCATATGTAGTGGAATGAAATTTAACCCCTGTCTCTCACCCTGAACAAAACTCAAGTCAAAGTGAATCAATGACCCAGGAATTATACTGAAAACTGTGCACCTCCTAGAAGGAAATGTAGGCTCAACATTCCAATGTGTCGGCTCAGGAAGTTTCTTCCTTAACATGACCCCTAAAGCTCAAGAAGTAAAATTAAAATAAATAAATGGATGACATCAAATTGAAAAATTTCTTCACAGCAAAGACAACAATCAAGAGCATGAAGAGAGAACCTACAGAATGGGAGGATATCTTTTCCACTGGCTGCTCAGGTAGGACATTAAAATCCAGGATATACAAAGAGCTCAAAAATATAAAACCTAAAAAACAAACCAATCAATAAATGAAAAAAAGAACTAAACAGACACTTCTCAAAAGAAGAAATATGAATGGTCAACAAATATGTGAAAAAAATGTTCCACATCTCCAACAGTTAGAGAAATGCAAATTAAAACTACATTGAGATTCATCTCATTCCAGTCAAAATAGCAATTATCAAGTATAAAAATAATAAATATTCAAAATGATGATGTGAGGAAAAGGGTACACTGATACAGTGTTGGTTGGTAGGACTACAAGTTATTATAACTTTGGAAAGCAGTATGGAGATTCCTCAAAAAACTAGGAATGGATTCACCATTCGAGCCACCTCTCTTCATTCTTGGTGTATAGCTAAAGGATTTAAAATCAGTATACTAGGGTGACACAGCCACATCAATGTTTATAAAAGTATAATTCACAATAACTAAGCTGTGGAGCCAAACTCTGTGCCCTTCAACAGATGATGATTAAAGAAAATGTGATGTATATATATACACAATAGAGTATTACTCATCCATAAAAAAGAATGAATTTAAGACATTTGCTGTAAGTAGATGGAACTGGAGATTAAAACACTGAGCAAAATAAGCCAGACCCTGTTATAAATGAAATCAAACACGTGGTCGGGTGTGGGTGAGCAAGGCAGAAATTTTACTTCGGCCGAAGGGCGAAAGAAAAATGTGCGCCTCACTAGGGAGTGAGGGGTCCTTAAATGCCGACCTGACACAATACTGCCCTTTGCCGTAATTGGAGGAGCTCAGGTGCACAGTCTGCGCGATTGGCTGTGATTAGGTGGAAGCAGGTGCAAGGGGGAGTAGGCGGCGACTGGGAGATAATGGGGGTGGGGGTTGCCGCACACATGGCAAGGGTAGTAGGGATTCCATGTTTCCCGGAAGAAGATGGCCGGGTACCAGAAGGGGTCCTAGGAAGGAGGTGGGCGGACACAGGTGGGCCGACGCAAGTGGGCGTATACAAGTGGGGGAGTTAGTCTTCAGAAAGGGAGGGGATAATGAGGTAGTAGACTATACATCACGATCTTTCAAGTTTGACAGAAAAGACATACATCTTACAACCCCAAAAGTCAAAGGTTATACATTTTCTTTGATATGTAAAAGTGAACCCAAAATAAGGGAGTGTGGTGGGTTAAAAAGAGAATAGAAAAAAGATTAGAGAAGTAGACAAGGAAAATTGGAAGGGAATAGGGTGTGGAAGAAAGGGAGGGAAAGTGGAAACACTGGGGACTGATTTGAAACAAATATAATGCACACTTTTATTATTATGTCATAGTATATCCTATTGTCATGTATAACTGAAAAGAACCTATAAAATCATAATTAAAAAACTAAAAAGATTAGATTCTGTAAGGAATATTACCAGAAATATAAAGAGACATTTAAAAATAAGACTTTAAGAGTTAACAATCTGAAAAGTGTACATAGTAAGTTATAGTGCATGAGAGTAAATTAAAAAATTCACAAAAGTAAACAGAGAAATACATGAATATCCAATTGTAGTTAAAGATTTCAGCATCAATTTCCTACAACATATAGCACAGGACTGCAGAAAATTAGAAGGCTACAGATGGCTTATATAATACTATTAATCAACATAATTGAAATATGTCAGGTGCTAGAGTTGTTTCTTAGAAAATGGTCTAGGTGTACATTGCTTATTTGTACCAATAAATAAAAATATCATCTCTGGAAATTGCATATAAAATAAACAAGAAAATTCTGAATTGTGAGAAAAGACAGACTAGGTAGAGAGATTTAGTCCTGAGGAATGATATGATGGTGAGCTCTGTGATTTTACTTTTGCCCCATAAATACCACACTTCGAGCAGAAGACAGTGACAACCAGGAAACATCGATCACATCATATATACATATATATATTATATATATAATATATATATATATTATATATATATAATATGCATGTATTACAAAATCTGTCACTTCCATAAGCCCACTTTGCATCTGGGCTCTGTTTCCTAAATGATGAGAAATGCAGGCAAATCATGGGTAGCTAGACCCAGCACAATGTATTAATGCCTTACCACTATCCCACTCCCTGCTCCATTAAATTTATAAGATTTTAACTCCATTGAGTCAGTGGTCTGTAAGCCTTATATTAACATGAGACAAAAATGCTGGTTTTCATTGGTGCATTATAATTCTACATAATAATGGGGTTCATTGTAACATATTCATATACGTACCTATATTGTTCTATTTCATTTCCAAGCCTTTCTCCTTTCCCTATCTGCCTTTCTCCACCTAATCCGCTACTCTGCTGTGTGTGTTGTGTTATAAATATATATGAAAGCAGTGATAATTTTTATATCTTTCTATTTGCATATAGCATAATCTGGTTATTTCATTCCTCAATTCTTTCCTTTTCCCTCCCCTGCTTCCCACTCCATCCCTTACCTCTACTCTTTTGAAATTTCTTCAATTTTTGTGAGATTATTCTGTTTTTCTTTGCTTTTCTTTAGTTTCTGTATAAGAGGGAAAACATTCAACCCTTGACTTTCTGAGTCTGGCTTATTTTATTTAGCACGATGTTCTTCACTTCCATCCATTTACCAGCAAATGACATAATTTCATTTTCTTTTAGGGCTGAGTAGGACTCCATTGTTTATGTATGCACCACATTTTCTTTATCCATTCATGTTTTAATGGAAATACAGTTTGGTTGCATAACTTGGCACTTGTGAATTCTATTGCTCTAAACATTGGTACGCAAGTATCAGTATAGTTTGTGGATTTCAGTTATTTTGTATGATTGGCAAAGAGTGGAATACCTGGATCATGTTAGCTCCATTCCTGATTCTGGGAAGAATCTTAGTACTGATTTCCAACTGTCTATACATCATTTGCAGTTCCACTAACATGTGTAAGTGTACTCCCCCATTCTTGCCAGCATTTATTATTATTTGTGTTCTTGATGGTTGTCATTGTAACTGGAATGACATGACACCTTACTGTACTTTTGATTTACATTTGCCTGAATGCTAAGGATGCTGAACATTTTTTCAGATAGTTATTGTACTTTTGCATTTCTTTTCAGAAATGCAAATTTTTTAGAAATGTCTTTTTAGTTTATTTGCTCATTTATTGATTGGATTATTTGTGGGGGGTTGGTGTTTTTGAGTTCTTCATGTATTATGGATAATAATTGCTGTCAGAAAAGTAACAGGAACAGATTTTCTCCTTTTCTTTACATTCCATTTTCATGCTCTTGTGTACTTTCCTGTGAAGAAAATGTTTAAATGGTTGCCATTCTACTAACTGATTCCTGGTTTTATTTCTTGAGCTTTAGGGATTTTATTAAGGAAGTTGACATCTGCATGTATAGGTGGAAGTGTTGTCCCTATGTTTTCTTGCAGCAGCAGTTGCAGAATTTCTAATTCTTCAGTCCTTGAACCACTTTGAGTTTAGTTCTGTGCAGGTGATAGATAGGAACCTAGTTTATTCTATGCATGGCTTTCCAGTTGTCCCACCATCATTTGCTAAAAAGACTGTCCTTTCAGCAATGTGATTTTGGTGCCTTTATCAAGGATGAGATGATTTTGTCTGTGTGGGTTTGTCTCTGTGTTTTCTATTCTATTTCATTGGTCTTCCAGCGTGTTCTTTATGCCAGCCCCCTGTTGCATTACTTTAGTTCCATAATATAATTAGAGGTAAGGTATCGAGATGCCTCCAGCCTTGACAGGTCATTTGAGGTAATTGCAGTTAAAACGTTGCTGTTTCCTGTACAGACAAGGAAGCGTGGGTGGTAAAGATTTCTGTGTTTTTATATTTGAAAGTGCAGGTATAGGTTAAAATAAAATCCAATTATCATTATCTCATATGGAGGAATTCTTGCCCTAATCTCCATTGATACTTGAGTCCCACTTTTTCTGTATAGTCCTATTGGTTGAATAACAAACTATTTTCTAGATTATGTCACCCCCATGGGACATTGGCCTTGGCAGATGATGGAGAAAATTTGTTTATGTGGCGAATTGTGTAGATTTTATGAGGTCAACTATTCAAAAATCAGTTGCTCAATGGTCATACTTCCAATACCCCAAAATATGCTATTCTAATGCTTAGACATGTAAAATTATTCAAAAGAAATTTTGTTTCTTAAACAAATTTCTGTTATCATCTCTATCTTACTTGCATTTACATTTTGATTAACCAAAAAAAATCTATGCAAAGGATTTAATTTGCTCTTCTGCTATATATGGACTCTGAATATTTAAAATTCTCATATTAAGGAACATCATGTTAGATTTCTTAAAAAATGAGCAAATTTTTTCTTCAACCAAAAATATATAATACCATGAAATATCTCTGGCATTTCATTTGAAATTTTTATATTTTCCCTGCAGCAAATGCATAAATACATAGAAAATGTCTTTCCTATTTTGCAAAGGTGAGTATTAAAATAAATTAAATGGTGAGTAAGCACCTAATCCATAGTGGACCATAGAATATTATTAAAGTGGAAAACATGCAGAAATCTAATGAAATAAAGCAGAATATATCTGAAAGTAGGTTCTGTAAACCTGTGGCGCATGCGGAACTAATATCAAAGGAATGAATGCAGACATATTTGTGTTGAAAAAAAAAAGAACAAAACCTCAGCTTTAAAATGATGATTGTTTCCTCAATAAATAATGGTTTAATTAAAGATATTTGTGTTCTTTCTATTTATATCAGGACATAAATAGCATGTTCTTGAAGCCTGAAAGAAAATGCCCATTGGTCTACTTCATAATATGATATGTTAGGAAGAGAGGGAAATCTTGTAAATAGAAGTTTCTTAATGCCTTTGTATGTTTATATGAGTAGTTTTCATATTTTTTGACTGAAACCCATAGTAAGAAAAACATTGTAAATTGCAACCATAACACACATATGCAATGCACATCTCCAAAATAGACATTTCACAAATTTTTGGTTATATTGTGTGCAATACAATGTAATCCTTTGTATATTACTTTATTTTCAAATTTATTCTATTTATTACAGGTCTAAAACAGCTAAGGAGGGTCTGGAGCAGTGGCTTAGCAGTTACGGCGCTTGTCTGGTATGCACAAGGATGGGGGTTCAAACCCTAGCACCACATATACAACGAAGTGTTGGAGCAAGAAAAAACACACAAAAAACTAAATAAAATTGATACTCTCTACCTTTCTCTATCACTGTCCCTCTGTCTTTAAAAAAAGCTAAATATATTGTTTTCAACTGTATCTTAGCAGATAAGTTCACCTGTGCATATATGTGATTGTGTGAGTGTGTGTGTGTGTGTGTGTGTGTGCAGGTGTGTGTGTGTGTTCACTCTTGACTCATTTGGTACAATATATAACTAATAATTATTTTTTTAAAGAGAGAGGGACAGAGAGAGAGAGAGAAACAATTTTTATTTAGTTTTTCATGTGGCATTCGTTTCTCCTGAGACTTAATTTTGCGTGTGGTGCTGGAGTCCCAACTCGTGTACCTGCACATGCCAGGCAAGCACCGTAACCGCCGAGCCACCGCTTCAGCCCCTACAACTAATTCTTAATGCTGTAGTAATCTACTTCAAATTGACAGCATCTTACCTTTAATTTCCTAAAAAAGCTCTTCTTACCACATTGGTAATGGTGTCACAATATCTATCTTTTCATATTGTGCAGCTATTATCATCTTCAAATAGTTATGGTCATTTTAATAATTTTGCATTTTAATTTTATGCTAGAATTGAAAGTGTTTTACACATAACTAGAAATTACCTTGTCCTGTATTTCTACAATTACATTTATAAGTGAGTTTTATAATTCGTACGGTTTTGTATCACTCTTTAGAATCTTCTCATTCAATTTAAAAGAACTCTTTCTTGCATTTCTTATAATGATGGTTTCAGTTTTTGTTAGTTCCAGAAAGCCTTTGTACTCCCTATATTTTTTATTATTTGAAAAACAAGATTTTTATTCAAATGTTACACTTGACCATCTACAAGTCCTGTTCAAAAGCTGAAAATACGTAGAAAATTAACTTATATTTTCTCCTTGTGTAAGCCATTTGCATTAAAAAACTCCTACAAAAAATGTTGATTTTATTTATATTGATTTGGATTTATAAATATTGCAATCTAATCATAAATCTTAGTGGTAAGAGATCTGTGGAACCAGTAGCAATGTGTGTCTGATCCTTGGATTTCATTTCTAGCTACATGGTTTTCACAGCCATTGTCCTTCATTCCTAAAGGTCTGGCTCCAGCTTTCATGATTCACCACTCCATATCATCTCATAAAGGAAACTTTTTCAACTTACATGTAAGAATTTAAACTATTTATGAGGTTTAGAGGGAAGTTTCAGTACCAAAGGGCTAAGGAAAATATTAAAGATCTTCCCTGTCCCTGTGTGACTTTTGTACATCCTTGATAGAACATCTAAAGAATGCTGACTCCATGGTGGGTGTGGCTCACTCTCAAGAACTCAAAAGTCATTCAGTTATCTCAAGGCTATCATTCCCTCCCTTCATGGATCTGGCCAGTCCTTGGGGGTATGAAGTGTCCTTGAGGGGATCACTAGGTCATGCATGTTGTTAGAAGGGAGCTTTGTACTAACTGGGAATAAGACCTTGGAGTTTCACCTGTGAAAAGGACTCTCTGCTCTGGGACTTCCCAGTCAGAACCCCAAAAAACTGTCCTGGGACTCTCCAGCTACCTGGCTTAGGTGTTGGTGTTTCCCCAATCTGGTGATGTATTTTCTTCTGTTTCTCTCTTGCCTATCACATTTGCTTTTGCTCTTGCTTCCATATTATAACTAAAAGAAACACTATCTTGTGAAAAGAGAGTCACTTCATTGCCTATTAGATATGACCTTGCACTTCCTTTACTAAGGATAGGTTGGATAGTCATAATACTCCTCATTGCTAGCTTAGCATTTCAATGTATCGTCCCACTAGCTTCTGTCATGAAATATTTCTGCAGCAAAATCTGATGATAGTCATTTGAGAGTTTCCATTGTAAGTGACAAGTTATTTTTTCTCTTGCTGCTTTCTATATTCAATTTTTGCCTTTGATTCTTAACAATTTGATTATAATGTATTTTGGTGTGGATTTCTTTGAGTTCATCTTGCTAGGGGCTCATTAAGATTCCTGGATCTAGGGACTGGAGTGGTGGTTCAACGGTTGTGGTGCTTGCCTGGCACACATGAGCATGTGGGTTTGAATTCCAGCATCACATACACAACAAAGTGTTGGAGCAGCGAAAGCCACATGAAAAACTAAATAAAATTAATACTCTTTGTCTCTCTCTCTCTCTCTCTCACTGTCCCTTTCTTTAAAAAAAAAAAAAGATTCCTGGATCTAGATGACTATTTCCTTCTCCATATTTGGGGATTTTTCATGCTTTATTTTTTTTTAATAATGGATGAAATTTTTGTAGACTTACATGGTGCATATATTAGTTCAATTGATGATTTTCCATTGATTCCTTAAGCTTATCTTTTTCTTTCATTTTAATAATCATTTAATTGGATAATTTCTAGTACCTATCTTTATATTTCTTTGTTTTCACTATTTGTGACCACCAAAATTCAATTTTATAGTAACCCTACTATCCCAAAGTGTTGTTACTATAAGGTGGAGCCTCCCAGTGGTGGCATTGGGTGATGATAAGGTCATGAAGATGGCACCTTCATGGTAGGCATTATTGCCCTTCAAAAAGAGACTGTGAAGAACTAGCTCATACCTTTTACCGTATGAAACAAGGCAAGAAAATACTATCTGAATATACAAATGAGCCCTCACTGGATATTGGATCCAAAAGTACTATGATCTTAGAATTCCTAGTTTTAAGAATGCTGAGAAATGAATTGTGGATTTTGTTTGTTTGCTACATGGGCTGTGGCATTTTGTTATAGTATCCCTAACAGACTATGGACATGAATTCTTTCTTCTCTTTCTTTCTTCTCTTGATATAGTCTGCTGCTAAACCTCTCTGGTGAACATTTCAGTTAAGCTATTGCATTCTTCAGCTCTGCACTTTCTGTTCAGTACTTTGTTATGTTTATTTCCTTGTTCATTTTAATTCATTATTCTCCTGACCTTCTTGAGTTTGTGTCAGCACATTATACAAACCAGCTATCTCTCCCAGTCTTTCCTGACTGGTTTCAGTTTGAGAATACCCCCACCAATCAGCCCAGGGAGAGATGCTAGGAGCCTCTCAAAACTTTTGTTCTGCTTTGAACTTCTGGCTTTGTTCTCAGGTGTGTTGAGTGTGCTTGATTCTGTCAGTTCTCTGAGATAGGCAAGACAGATGTCAGTGCTTTGTCATTGTCCCAGGATAGTCAGAATGCTGGACAGAGTCTGTTCCTTTCCTTCCCTGTCCAAAGACAAGCTGCAGGTTGGTTTTCCTTCTGCCCACTCACTTCATGTTAAGCCAGGTAGTGAGGCTGAGGCATGTGCTAGCAAATTATTTCAAACTTCAGTCTTTGCTTTCCATACATCTCATGCCTGTCACTATTACACCAGATATCATCAGTGTTCTGAGGCAGGTAAGACAGGACACAGTATCTCAAGAAGCCCCCTGAAAAATTACAATATTGAGTGCATTTTTATTGGTACATTATAGTTGTACATAATGATGGGATTTGTTTGTTTTCATACATTCATACATGCACACAATACAATGATATAATTTGACTAACATTGCCCCTTAGTACTCCCCAACCTCCTTCCTCCTGTCCCCTGGTCCCTTGTCACCCTTTCTGGGGTATATATTTATTCTAATATATCCAAGTATGGTAACATAATCTTATACCAATGAAGAATATTTTTTAATACATGGTAATAGTATATACAATAGCATACTTAGAAAGCTTGGAGTGTACCTTGTTTTAACTCAGTTCCAGCATCTTCTCTTCCCCTACGTTCATTCCATCCATTCTTTATCTCTCCCTCTCTCCCTTTCCCCTTTCCCTCTCTCTCTCTCTCTCTATCTATCTATATATGTATGTTTATGTATCAAATATATCAAAAAGGGGGCTGGAGTGTTTGCTACGAAGTTATAGCACTTGTCTGGCATGCACAAGGAAATATATACACATATATATGTGTATGTGTGTATATGTATATATATATGTATATATATTTTTTTTTTAAAGAGGGAGAGAAAGAATCATTTCTATTTAGTTTTTAAAGTGGCTTGCCTTGCTCCTATAGTTCATTGTTTTTACAGTGCTAGGGTTCAAACCCGTGTCCTTGTGCATGCCAGACAAGTGCTGTAACTTTGTAGCAAGCACTCCAGCCTCCTTTTTAGATATATTTGACAATAGGATAAACAATAACGTTTTTACAAAATCATGCATTATAACTTACTCTATTCCAGTCCCTAGTATCCACCCACCCTCTCTTTTCTCTTCCCTCTACTGGTCTTTCTGTTATTTGCTAAATATCTTTTTTTAGTGACTCTTTGATATATATGTTAAGATTTACTATGATACATTCTGATTCCTTCTATTAACTTTCCCTCTTGTTCTTTATGTCCATTCTCAGGGAGAAATATGAAAATGGAGGTTAACTTATAATCATATGGAGCCCTCCATGTTGGGCTTTTGAGAAGAGAGTCTTCAGGTCTCCTACTGGTTTCAATGTGACTGGATTCATGCTCACCCTAGACACAGGATCCTCCCAACTATTTTCTGGATTTTTGCTGTTGAGGTATAGGGGGTGGGTAGGGAAGAAGGATTTAGGGATTCCTATTCCATTATCTTGATGATTTCTTAAGCCAGCCTTCTTTTCAATTAAGTTTTCAAAAACATTCAATGGAGAAAAATAATCTTTTCAACAAATGGTATTAAGATAACTGAATTGCCGCATTAACTGATTTTTTTCTCCATCATTCTAGATGTGGAACAGCTATAAAAGCTTCAATGTAGTATATACTATATTATTATGTAATACAAAGTATAATAAATTATGATAATTGTAATGTAATATTAATATCTTAATATATAAATTCTAGATTATGATTTCCAACCTATCTTAATGCATGTTTCAATTTTCTTGAAATATAGAAAAAAATTGAAAACTTGAACATAATGGGGTAAGAGAGAAACAGTTGGATCCCTGTTGCACACCACATATAACCATATATTAAAATTAACACAAATTTAATACAAGAGAAATTGTAAGAGGTAGCAAAACTATAAGACTCTTAGAAGATAATGCAAGGTTAAGCCTTGGTGACACTGAATTTTGCAACAGAATCATCATGATGATATCAAAATTATAAGCAACAAAAGAGTCAAAAATACTAATTGGATATTATAAAATTTCTTTCTTTCTTTTTTTTAATTTCCTGGGCACCTCCAGAAAGTTAGTGTCAGGGTTGTAGATTAGAGGTTGCATGTTTGCCTGGTATGTATGGGGCATTGGGTTCAGTTCACAGCACTGCAAAACTAAATGAATAAAGAGAGAAATAAATTAAAGGAAGAAGAAAAGAATGAAGGAGGACAGGAAGTGAATGGCTACTGAAAGGGAAAATATGTGAATATTTTATATCTGATAAGGATCGTGTATCTAGAATAGGTAAAGATGTTTGATGACTGTAAAATAAAAGATGAATACCCCAGTTAAACATAGACCTGACTAGTGGAGGCAGGCAAGGTATAATTGCACCATTTACTTAGGCATGGATTAAATACTGGTTGGGAGATGAAATTTATTTTCAATGAAGTCATACAGAAAAACTCAGAGCACTTCAATTTTCAAAAGATGTAAGTATCTGAATTAATAAATGCAAAAAAATTATAATCATCTGAAAATTATGACTTCTGATGTTCTCTGAAAGGTATTTTATTTCACTCTTCAACTAGGTACAAAATTGTACTTGCTTCAAAGTGTGTGGCCCTTCAGAAACATACAATTTCCTTTGTACTATGTGAACCAGATGGTGAAATTGCATCAGCTTTAAGAAAAGCACAATTTAGTATTTCTGCCATTTTGAATTTTCCTATGTTTTATTTTCCTGAGATGACACATAACCTAAGACTATTTAATTGGCTGAGTTGTGAAAACAAAGCCAGTTCTCACAAGAAATAAAGTATAAGATATATGTGAAACTTTACAGCACAGCTGTTTGTAGTGAGTAATTCTTCATTTACAATTGGAAAATAAATTTGACCAGTATACTGTCAGATCCTTGGAGAGAGTAACCATACCTAACTTTGTTTACCATCTACTATTAAGCGTATCTTGTACAAGATCTGATCTATAAAAAAAGAAAGAAAAAGTATTTGGTTTAAAACAAATGTATCAGAGTCCAAGTTATTGTTGTCCAATACATTTTCATTCTAGTGGATATATGAAGAGTAGATACTTAAGATGCTAATAGTCTAAATATTTTAACTCTTCCAATACTATAGATATTTAGTGGTTAGTGACATGAATTTGACAGAGTGATTATGATACATTGTTGCCTTCAAATATGATTTTATATTGTTTTGGTAAAATAAATTTTGAATAAGCATTTGGACTTCCACTTAAGCATAATTCTCATTGGCTGACAGGTAGAAATCAGTGGAATACTAGATGTGTGTTACCTAAAAATTGAAGACCTGAGTCATGGACAGCAAATCATCTTCTAACCCAAGTCTTTGTGCCACTTGAGAACCATTACAGGAAAAAGAGGTGAAATCACACGTTGCTTAAGTTGTAAGTTCATTTGTATCTGTTCTGTTGGCATGGTCTGTACTATCACAAATGCAATAAAATTTATCATGCTTTTGTACAGAATCTGAATTTCTTTCATTGTTTAAGTACTTTGGGAACTGAAGTGTGTAACCTGGGCCACTGGTTAAGATTTTTCCTGAAGAATGAGACCTTTCTACTCAAGAAGTTGATCCATTAGAACAGGAAGGGTCTTAGTTATCTATGTTTTCTTACACACTAAAAGTAAGTTGGAAACGTTCTGAGTTGATTTGTCTGTTGTTTACATGTGTGACCCTATTGTACAAACACAAAGATAAAAAATATTTTAATAAAGGAAATACTATGTAGCATGCAATAACAGTATTTATTGATAGATAAATGTCCTCTATTTCAGGCTATAAATTAAGCTAATCATTTTTCAGTTGTTCATCAAATATTTGGAGATTGACAGAGAATTAAATCTGCAAAATGATAAGATTTGAGACTTACAAGAATTTTCCAATTTTTATAGCTTCTCCTGAGTTCCAAAATAGGATTCAACTACTTCACTAAGACATTAAGACACTAGAGGCTAACGTTCTGTGGAGTCCAATAGCAGAACAGGATTGTAGGAGGACTCCTATGAACGTGTAGTGCCACAACACAGGCATCAGCATATGCCAAGATAATTTAAAGTAACTTTGCCATGACTTTGTCTGTAGAAAAGAGAGAGGGGAAAACAAAAAGCATTATATCAGTTTCTTCATGGTGTCCATAGGCTTTCCCTTGCCTAAATGATTAAGCAGACATAAAATGGAGCGCTTATACTCGAGTTTTTCCCATAGCATACTCAGCAGCCCACCAGACCTTTCATATGTCCTCTGCCCTGATGTGCGGCTACTTTCTCAGTCCTGACTAAGTGTTGGGATCTAACCAGACCTGAGGAAGGAGGGGGAGAAAGAGCCATAGTTGGAGTCTCCCACTTGGCAGAATATTGGTCTATTTCTAGGATTACATAAGGCAATATTCACATAAGTATGGTTAATTGACTTAAGTATTTGAAAAGGGCAGCACCATATTTACGGCTCAATCTAATCTAAATACCAAAGGGGTGGGGGATTTGTAGAGTAAAGCTGAAGTGTGCCTCTACAAGCTTTAACAGGGGGAAAGCAGCTCTTTTTCTATATGCTTATAGATTATGAGAAACACAGTAGTTCCTAAGCATACATGACTGGTAGTTCAACAAAAGGAGCAGGTTTATGCTGATGTGCTCTTACCTATTTGCACCACAAAACATGCAGTAATTATGATAGGTTTTGCCATTAGATGCACAAATTGGATTATAGGTCTCATCACAATCAAATGGTGGCTTTGTGTATCTTCTACAGCCAAGCTGTAAAATTCAAAAAATAGCAAACATAATCAGAGAGCACACATCTTAAAACAAACTTCTTTGTTTTATAATTAAATGTCATAAATGAAAAGGACAATAAGGAATCTATGTGATTTTATTATAGGTCTATCACAAAATAAACCTCCCTGTAATCAGAAGCCACATGAAAAATAAGATATTTTTGTAACTTATAATCCTGTGAGGAGCTTTCCTCAAATTCATTCTTCTCTCATTTCAGAGATAATCAGTAGCCTCAATTTTATGTCATTCACCTTCTTTTCTTTATAGTTATGCAGTGATTTATAAGATTCTGTACTATTTAATTTTATATATTCTTAAATTTTATATTCATTATAACCGATTCTAGTTTTCTAAAAACATTTTATCAAATATAGATCACATTCATTGAAAGATTTTGTAATTATTGATTGAAATAATATACTTCTCTAGCCATTAACCTTAATGTAGTACATTGTGGTGCTAATTTGATTACCTCATAGGTTGCTACTATTGAAAATTTTGTTATATTCTGATAATATATTTATACATTGATATACTTTACATGCTATAATTTTTGGATTTATACTGAAGACTGACATCTTTCATTGTAAAATCTGAGGAAATAGTTTATAATCTAATTGTAATTCATTTGTGGATAATAATTCTCTCTTTCTGGATATATATAAGATCTTATCATTAATTTCATTGGCCAATAATGTTGTAACAACATGTTTAGATATGGATTCTAAAATAATTTTTTTCTTGTTTAGAAACATTGGGACCTCTATAAATGTGCACAACAGGATGAATAAAATTGCTATGTCAGCAAACAATGGATATCATTCATTAATAAAAATGAATTAATCATTCAGGCAGCAATAAGGATTAATCTTAAAAATATCATAAGTGAAAGAAAGAAGCCAATCACAAAGACTACATATTATAAAAATTCACTTTATAAGGAAAGTCTAAGATAATTAAAACTATAAACAAATGAAATTAGTGGATCTCTGGGATAGTAGAGGCAGGTAATTTTGATTTAAAGTAAATGTATATATAGAGTCTGATTGTAGTCATACAACTGGGATAATTTGCATTATATTTTTAAATTTTGCTGCTCAGGAAATTTAATTTTGAAAAGATTATTGAATTATGACCTTAAGCAGTAACATGTGTCTATAAACTCAGTGACTCAAGAGGCTGAGGCAGAAGGATCATAAGTTTTGAGTGTTAGAAAAATAATTGCAAAAAATATATAAATCTTGTACATTCTGAAAAAAATTTAAAAATGCAACTTACATTTGGAAGAAGGGAAATAAACATAGTCTAATGAATTCATTGCTTGTGTACATGGAATAGGTGAGAAAAATTAAATGACACGTGGGAAAACCAGACACTGAATAAACTTTATTTTTTTCTAAGCCAGGCACTCTGACACACACCTGTAATTGCAGCTACTGGGAGGATGAGGCAGAGAACTGCAAGTTGGAAAACAGCCTTGGCGAATTATTGAGACCTTATCTCAAAATAACACTTAACCAGGTGTGGTGGTGCAGGCCTTTGGCTGTGGGGATCAAGGCACCCTTATCATTGTTAGTGGGGCTGCAAAGTAGGTTGACTCTCATGGAAGATCTTATTTCCCATGTGTTAAAATGCATGTTCATACCTAACAACATCACATGTAATTTTACATGTTCTTGAAACATTTCCTCATCTAGAAGTTCACTTTGAAAGTACATATTCACAAGGTTATTGAGAATTTTAGAACAAGTCAAGTGCTAGAACACAAAGGATTGCATTAACTCTAGTATTCTGGCCTGATGGAGTTCTATGCAGCTAGTAAATAGGGAGAACTGTGGAGTCCCTGTGTCATCTTCTCCTACAGTGAGATATTAACTGAGATTCACTTCATAATGCATTGTTTTTTCTTTTTTTTATTTTTTTATTTTTGAACAACCATACAAGATTTTAACAAAATAATATAGAATGTGTATATAATTCTGGATATTGCAATTACCCCCAGGAGTGCCCCCCCGATTACCCTCCCTTATCCCTCCCTTCCCCTTCCCACAATATCTCTAAAAAAGTATTAGGTTGTATAACATTACATCTTATCTGGATTTAACACATGCTAATAGACCAACTTTCTCACTGTCCAGGGTCTAGTCCCCACCTCCACAGATGAGTGGAGACAATTGACCCTTAGTTCTCTGGGTTAAGCTGATTTTACTCAGCATGATCTCTTCTATAGCCATCCATTTACCTTCAAAGGCTGCAATATCTTTGTTTCTAATTGCTGTGTAAAATTCCATGGTATAAATGTACCACAGTTTTTGGATCCATTCTTCCAGTGAGGGACTTCTGGGTTGTTTCCATAGCCTAGCAATAGTAAATTGTGCTGCTATGGTATCTTTCCAGGGGACTTAGAATCAGCAGATTATAGTGACACAGCAATATCTATGTTTATAGCATTGTTTTTTCTTAAGCATTTTACCATTTAGCAATTAATATTCAAGTTTTCAGGATTAAATATTTTCAACTTCCTTACAAATTAGGAATAACTTACATCTATCTCAGGTAAACGAGACAATGCAGGATCTGAAAAAAAAGATTAAATGACTGTTGTCTCCTTTGTTGTATAGTCTCATCTATTATAAGAAGAAATGATGGATACAGGTCTTTCAATGAGGATACCATAAGCCCTGAAAGGAGCCTTCCTGACACTGATATGTATGGGAAAGTTAGATTGCAAAACTGTAAGCAATGCTGATTCTTACAGTGTATCACTCTGTCTCCAATATATTAGTTTCTTTAAAACCTCAACACTCGCTTGAACGCATCATTTTCTTTGTTATCAACATTGCAAATAAGACAGAATTGTAGCCCAAGAAAGTCAATGACTTATATAATAAGATCACTGACATAGGAAGGGGACTAATCAGAAGGCAGAGGCAAGCTGCCTGCTGTATTTCCATTGCTTTTCCCAGGGCCAACAATAACCACCTCACAATGAAAGGAATAATCATGAGCTGAATTGAAACTAATTTTCCTCGAAGTTATTCATGGGGACTACTTGATAGAAGGCTTTGATGCTCGAATTGA
The DNA here is from genome assembly GCA_004027875.1 of Aplodontia rufa. NCBI lineage: Eukaryota > Metazoa > Chordata > Mammalia > Rodentia > Aplodontiidae > Aplodontia > Aplodontia rufa. Next base: position 18,985 of record PVKS010028519.1, read on the forward strand.
TAAGCAAAACTCTCAGACCTGAAATAATTGAGATTATTCTAACAAATTATCTTTGAGAATATAAACTTCCAGGGAAAGGATTTAGCTCAAATACTTTAGCTCCAGGGCTGGCAAAAAAGATGAATGTCCATGCAACCCAATTCAGAAGCCATTTATATCCACTGCATGATTGCTCTCTTTTATAATATAGAGGAGGAATCCACCAATGTAATATTAAAAGGGCATGGGCACTGTATTGTACTTGGTTTACCAGTTCAAGGAAAATAAACTAAATTGTCAATTCTTACGTGACATTATATCTTGCCTGTATTTTCTAGGAAAGAGGAAAAGTACTCTACAGAGCTTTAAAATGTACTCACCAAAAGAAAGACAAAATACCAACATGATGACAAAAACTACTTTCATCTTCAGTGAGAAGGCAGCCATTGGACCTCTTCTGTTGCCTTGGAAGAACATGGTAAAGAAACATTCAGAATATTTACACAACTTCATTAACTTTCAATGAAAAAAATTGCAAGGAGGGACCATTTCCTTCATCTTCCCACTTGAGAGACAACAGCTACAACTTCTAAGTATCTACATTCCTTTATTCCTCATTAAGGGAGATAACAACCTTTGTTCCTCTACACCTAGCATCAATGATAAATAAACGTGTTAACTTACACATTTAAGAGTACACCCCATTTTGAATGTTTTGTCCTTCAGAGAAGCAGAAGCAGTTATTCCTAGAAGGGCTAGACCTGGAGGAGTCCAGACAGCAATTCGCATGTACAGTCAGCACAGCTTATACCCCATATTACCATTCTCAAGAAGAAATGTGCAAAAGGAAATTGCAGCTTCCTCACTCACTCTTGCTTCCTTGTTGATTTCCACTATGCTGAAGAATTCCTTTTTAAGTGCTCTGTATAAGTAAACAAGAGCGAGGAGAGATTAGACACAAGCAACAATTGCCCTGGTAGTGACCAGGAACTTCCGTGATGTAGACATTATCAAAGCTATGCTTAAGTCAAAAAATAGGGACAAACAAGTCACGAACAAATGAGGAAGGAAGAAAATCCTCAGTATATTTTCATATATTCTAAAATAAATAAAACTTGTGAAATAGTTCCAATCCTTCTTGATATGAGAAAAGAAAAGTCTATTTCCAGGAACTGCACTATACAAATACGGCTAGAAATTTAGTATACTCAGGTATCCTGATCATGCAGATGCTAAGGAGTCCTTCTGCCTGGGGGAAAAATAGTGTGAACATGAAGATTTCTGTAACCTCAAAAGGTCAGGGTCTTTCTGCCAGCAGCAAGCAATTCTGTAGCAGACAACAGCAGAGTACGCTGTAATCCGATTCACTGTCTACCAGGACTTAGAGGTAGATCTCACAGGGTAGGGTTCAGTCCTGAATACCACTTTCACTTCAGATCTACTTTCAAGTCTGTGCTCCAGAAATTCTAAGTGACAGGCTATAAATGGGGTTTGCTTGACCCTACCTCAGGTCTATATTCGACTCACAGAAACTATGGAAGCACTATATTCATATATACTTGTTGATCATAAGGGAAAGTTTTAAAAGATGCAAGTAAACAGACAGAGATAGAGATACCTCTGGTCTCAGTGAGTTCTCATTAGTCTTCCTGTGAATCTTCATGTGTTCAGCTGTACAGAACTTCTCAAAGTTCTTTTCTTCTGGGTTTCTATGGAGATTCCACTGCATGTTCATAAGAATGGGCAACTGTGTCAAGATGTAACTGAATGCAAAGTGCATGATCTAATGCTAACAGACTAAGTGGGAACACAGCAAGGCCTGTCGGGTTGGATGACTGTTGGCTGCTCTGGTCAGCTTTCTTTCCTCTTTGCCCAGGAATGCTTCTGAAATGTCTTTTTACAAAATGAAGATTAGAATAAGTTTTTAGTTTCTGTGACCCAACTTCAGGAGCAGAAATTCTAGCTTGTAATGCCCTCTTTCAGCAGAAAAAAGAACAGGTACATGGGAAGCAGGAGTGGTCACTCAGAGACAGACTGCTTTCTGAGGCCTTAAGTGCTTCATTATTATTCCAGCCACTTAGGAGATAACAAAGGCAAAAGGAGTAATGAGGCTGGAACTGTGGATGAAAAAAAAGAACAAAACCAAAACCAAGAGCAAATACATATCACATTAAATTTCCTAAATAGGAACTTGCATGAACAGCTTCAAAGGGCTTAATGGAATCTCAACTTATTTATTTGTTCATATTATTTATAAATAATGCTAAATTTCATTGTGGTATATTGCCATTTGCACCTCACTTTATCTGATAAGTTTCATTCCTTGGTAATGCTTTCCTCTCCTCCCTTACCCTGATTCCTCCCTGTACCTTTTTATTGTGCCTTTAATCAGTGAAAGTGATCTTCTTTGATGAGATGAGAAATTAAAAGAAAATCGGAAAGCTGTGCATGGTGGTACATGCCTGTATTATCAGCAGCTAGGAGGTTGAAGAGGTCAGATCACAAATTCGAAGTCAGCCCCAGGAACGTATTGAGGTCCTAAGTAACTTAGCAAGACCTTGTTTCAAAACACACGATTAAAAGAAGCTGGGGATATGACTCAGTGATTAAACACCCTTGGGTTCCATCCATGATCCTAAATAAGTATAAAGTAACTAAATCTGGAACTCTCTATGAATTAGCTCACATAAAAACAATTCAAACTAATCAATAGGAATAACACAAGTCAAATTGGATTAAAACTTTTGTTGACTTGACCTTGAAGGAATACACAACTATCAATTATTCAAACATAGGCCAATTGATTTACATTTGGGCAATGGGACAATTTTCCCAAGGAATAATAATGAAATTTTACCTCAGAAGCCACATAGATAATAAGATTTTACAACCTTGGGATTAGACCATCCCAATAATGTAGCCACTATTAGTGATTTGTTTGTTCAATGATTACACTCCTCCATGGTCAATATAATCTTTTCTTTTTAACACTACATTTTATGTTTCTTAATAGAGTCTTGACACTACATACCCTGAAAGAGCAAAAGTACTATAATCTCTTCTTATCTAACTGCAAGACAAAAGTCACATATTAGTATGATGGCACTTACTGCACAAAGAGGGTCATAAGATGACAATGCAATTTATTGGACATACTCAATGTCACTGAACTCAGGCTGTAAAAAGAGGACCATATAACATATCAGATAATAAACACCTGAATAAACTCTTCATCATGTATCTTTTGAGCTTTTCTTCTTTTGTTTTTATTTGATTGACATAGTCTTACATATTGGAGGGAATCATTATTACATATTCATGCATATATTGATATTGATAAAGTAAGTTAAGACAGATCCTAGCCCAGGATCTCCTCCACTTCATCCATTCCATAATCTCATGTCTCCTCTGTAATACTCCCATGCTGTAATTGGAAATGAGCATATATATGTATATTTATTTTTGAAATTTCTGAGTTTCTCTGAATGCTTGTGTATATTTAGGCTTCTCATGGGAGTAGAGTGTTCCTAGTTGTATCAATCACCCCCATTATCCCTCTATCCCCTCCCTGCTTGCATCCCTTCTCCCCCTACCTTCTTAGTAATGGTTCCCCCCCCCCCGCTTATGTGAAATTTCAACTTTGGTGGGTTTATTATCGAAACTTAGCTAACTTTCATCCAATCTTGGGTTTTACTCTAGCTTGCACATTTGGCCCTTACAACTCTGTGTTTAGGACATTTCACTCAGCATGATTTTTTTCCATTTCCATTCATTTGGCTGCAAATATAATGATATTGTTCTAATAGCAGAGTAGAACTTCATTGTTTATATGTGCCACAGTTTTTAATCCATTCATCTAGTGAGTGGCATCTGGGTTGGTTGCAGAGTTTAGCTATTGTAAATTAAGCTACTCTTAACTTTCATGTAGCTTTGTCTCTGTAGTAAGCTGATTCTAGCTCTTTTGGGGAAATACCCAGATATGGGATAGCTGGGTCATAAGGTGGTACCATACCTAGTTGTTTTTTTTTTTTTTTTTTGCAGAATTATTTTTGATACAAAGAAATCTTTCAGATTTATTTGTCAGAAAAGCAAAACTGAAACTCCAAAGAATATAAACATTTATCACAGGCAGTATAAACATCCCAATGAAGGCTGGAGGTGCTTTATACTATTTTCAACCTCATTTCACAGATGAAGTGATTTGTGAATTTGAAAAAGAAAAAAAAAAGGATGATATTCCAACAGGCTTATTATGTATGCATGAACTTTCTGGAAGTATTGGTCAAAAATTAAAGACAGCTGTCTGTAGGAATTGGCTTCTAGGGTTCCCAGCTCCTCCTACTGGGCATTGGCAGGAACCACCCACCACCAAGCTAAATCCCAGCCCTTTTTATTTTTAGACAGATTATAGTACTTTTGCTCTTTCAGGGTATGTAGTGTCAAGACTCTATTAAGAAACATCAAATGTAGTGTTAAAAAGAAAAGATTATATTGATAATGGAGGAGTGTAATCATTGAACAAAACAAATCATTAATAGTGGCTACATTATTGGGATGGTCTAATTCCAAGGTTGTAAAGTCTTATCTATGTGAATTCTGAAGTAAAATTTCATTATTATTCCTTGGGAAAATTGTCCCATTGCTCAAATGTAAATCGATTGGCCTAAGTTTGAATAATTAATAGTTGTGTATTCCTCCAAGGTCAAGTCAACAAAATTGCCCAGGCTAGCCTCCAATTTATGATCCTTCTGTCTCAGCCTCCTGAATCATTGGGATTACAGGCCTATGCAAAGATCCAGGGGCCTCTAGGATTTTAATGCAGGAATAAGGCATTCACTGTTGTATATATTTTTATTATTTTTAAAATTCATATATTTTTTATTTTGGTAACAGGGGTTGAACCCAGGTGCGTTTAACCATTGAGCCACATCCCCAACCTTTTTTATACTTTATTTTGAAACAGGATCTCACTAAGTTGCTTAGGGTCTTGCAAAATTGCTGAGGCTAGTTTTGAACTTGTGATCCTCCTGCCTCAGTCTCTGCAGCATCTGAGATTACAGGCTTGTGCCACCACACATGGTTTATATGTCTTAACACTGTGTTCTTTTATTTTTAATAGAATGCACATCTTTTATTTTTCAATTAAAATCCCACTCAATAAGTAAGAATGTGTTTTAAGAGCAGAAATGAAGGACATTCTGGTTTGGTTTGCAAGAGATCAGGTTTGCAAGATTTGGTTTGCAAGAGATCAGGAGGTTTCTCTGTTGAGAAACCTCCAGGTAGATGTTTCACTGAAACAGAGATCTCAGAAACACATATTCATTGAATTTGAAAAATCTTCAACTAAACTTGTAGAAATGGTTTATCTAAAAAGTTGTTATTTTGCCAAATAAAGGGCAGATAAATATGAGGTGTTAAAATTCTAAATTTTTTTAATTAAAAAAATTTAAAAATTTTTATTCGTTAAGTATGGTCTTACAATTAGGAGGAATTCATCATCAAACAATTAAGGACAGAAGTATAATAACAGAATAAGCCAAGGCTGGTGCAAGTCCATGGTTTACCCCTCTTGGTTTCCCCATGGATCCATGTTTCACCCTACTTAAGCCCCAAGTTAATTGGACCTCTCTTGGATGTTGGAGGTTCCCCTCTCATTTGATTCCCCCATACTCCCTCCCTCCAATGTCCTTGATGTCCTTCCTACTCCTGTACCCCCCTCCCTGGCCCCTCACTATGTCCCCCAGGAACCTAGGCAAGATTCCCCATGATCATGTAAAAATTCATATATTTTGAGGTAGTTGTTAGGTTAGCAATCTATCATACCGTTTTCACTTGTATTCTAGCTTCCACAAATGAGAGAAAACATTCAGCCCTCTGAGTTTGGGATAGTTCACTTAGCAAAAATTTTTCCATCTCCATCCATTTGACTGCAAATGCCATAGTATCATTTTCTCTGATAGCTATATGTATATATGTACCAAAGTTTTTGAAACCACTCAACAAGTGAGGGACATCTGGGTTGGTTCCATAATTTAGCTATAGTACATTGAGCTGCTATAAATATTAATGAAGCTGTATCTCTATAATAAGCTGATTCTATTTCTTTTGGGAAAATACCCAGGAGTGGGAAAGCTGGGTCATAGGGGAGTTCCAGCCTTAATTTTTTGAGGAGTCTCCACATTGCTTTCCAGAGTGCCTGTACTAGTTTGCAGTCCCACCAGCAATGTAACAGGGTTCCACTTTTCCCACAGACCCTTCAGCATCTGTCATTGTTCGTATTCTTCATTTTTGCCACTCTGAATGGAGTGAGGTGGAATCTCAGTGAAGTTTTGATTTGCATTTCTCTTATTGCTAGTGATGTAGAGCATTTTCTCATATGTTTATGGGCTTTTTGGATTTCCTCCACTGAGAAGCTTCTTTTTAGTTCCAAAGCACATTTATTAATTGGATTATTTGTGATTTTGGTGTTTAGTTTTTTGAGTTCTTTTATATTCTGGAAATTAGCTCTCTGTCCGAGGTGTAGCAGGCAAAAATTTTCTCCCATTCTGTAGGATCTCTCTTGAGACTCTTGACTAAATCTTTAGCTGTGCAAAAACTTTTTAGTTAATCGCATTACAAGCATTTATTCTTGACTTTATTACTTGTGCCATGGGAGTTTTTTTAAGGAAGGCAGTGCCGAACCCTATATCATGTAATGTTGATCCTACTTCTTTTTCAAGCAATTGTAAAGTTGCTGATTTAATATCCAGATCCTTGAAACATTTTGATTTAATTTTTATGCAGGGTGAAAAGTAAGGATCCAATTTCAGTTGTCTACATATGGCTGTCCAATTTGAACAGCACCATTTGTTGAACAGGCTATCATTCTTCCACACTATGCTTTTGCCCCCTTTATCAAATATCAGATAGTTAAAAGTATGAGGGTTCATCTCAGAGTCCTCTATTCTATTCTATTGGTCTTCGATTCTGTTTTGATACCAATACCATGCTGATTTTGTTACTATAGCCCTATAGTATAATTTCAGGTCAGGAATTGAGATACCACTGGCTTCCTCCTTCTTGCTGAGTACTGTTGTAGCTATTCTGGGTCTTCTGTTATTCCATACGAATTTGAGTATTGCTTTTTCTATATCTGTGAAGAATGACATTGCATCTTGATAGGGATTGCATGAAATCTGTATTGGGCCTTGGGTAGAATGGCCATTTTGATGTTATTGAGTATATGTAAACATGAACAAGGAATGATTTTCCATCTACTCAGATCTTCTGCAATTTCTTTTTCTAAAGTTCAATAGTTTTCATTGTAGAGGTCCCTAACATCCTTTATAAGATTTATGCCCAAGTATTTTACTTTTTTGGAAGAGAAGGTAAATGGGA